>VZSE01002064.1:760476-836536 GCA_013398275.1 Promerops cafer | reverse complement strand
CTTTTTTTTTGTAAAACAAAAATCTTTTTTTTTTTTTTTTTTTTTTTTTTTTTTTTTTTTTAATAAGCTTACCTATCCAATTAAAGCCTCCTAAAGTCATAGGTATCAGAATCAGGGAGCAATTCAAACATTTTCTAGCTCCTTGCTCTTGAAAGGCAGCAATACGTATTCTACAAGATTTAACTTCTGGAAAATTATGACAAAATTTTCTAAGTCAGGACTAGAGAAATAGAGATACTACCACGTAAAGCAATATAATAGGTTAAAGAAAAAAAAAAAAAGAACAGTTATACTTAGCTTACATTTTTTACCCTGTCTGTCTACTTTTCTTCTCTCTATTTACTCATTAAAGCTGCTACAAAGGAGACCATAGTGATGCTTGACAGCTTGTTTACAATGGATTACAAGAAGAGCACTGATTTTATTTTTAGATCTGTCAGCTCCTTCAGTCCAGCTACCTTAAAACTATATTGATGAACACAGAATTTTACTATTTAATGGATCATTTATCAAGCTGATATTCTAAGGAGCGCTAACCAAGTTTCTAAGAAGGGACATATCCTGATGCAACCATCAGTAAAGTATGTGATAGCCACGGAGAAGGTGAAAAGACACAGAGGATCAAAACACTTAGCTTAACAATGACAGCATTAAGTGTCTGGGATTGACAGAACCTCTCTGAGTTGGGGGATGCCACTATTTTCAGGTGCTTTCCTTTCATAAGAGACCAAACACCACTGGAGATGTCTTTACCCCCCCACACACACATCCCTTCCCCTGCCTGCATGTAAAAACCCAGAAGGTTTGCTCTCCAGCCTTCAGCACTAACCATCACAACAGCACGAAGTCTAGAATTAGGCAGAGCTACAGATGGCCTAAAGTAAATCTGAAAGAGTTAATGGATAAGATTTTGGACAACAGCAAAGAATAGCCATCTATCACCATACTTCATTATTTTTCACTTTATCATCTTCTGTCTTTACATTATGGCTCAGGGGTTTCCTTTAGTCTACTTTTAGCTGGATACTTCCTGGCATCCAGGAACACCCAGTCCTAAAGGAAATCTTTGGACAGCAGCAGAGTGAAAAATTTTAGATGAAAAGCAAACAGCAGCGAACATTCACTAAATTGTTTGTGTTTCCCACCTGATATAATCCCTTACAAGCACAAGCCAATGAAACTAGCAGTCAGTTGTACAGACTGAAATTATGCACTAATGTCTTCTTGCAGATGTTAATGGATACAACCAGAGTAAATAATACTTAGTCTTTTGTCTACAGCCTTTTCCCTACACATCTCTGAAAGCTTTTCAATAGTTAATTCATCCTGCAATGTGGAAGAGAATGAAGTAACATGACCAGTCAATGGCAATGCCCCAGTTGTGACAAAAAATGGGGGATTCCTCTCGCCCCACAAACCATCACTGCATGGTAAAAGCCACAGCAAATAAGACCAATGGGGCAAAAGATTGGTACTTTCAGTTCTGGAATGGATTCATATGGAGATAAAGCAGTGCAATGGCACTGAGTGCAATGTGAAGAAATGGGAGAGAGACATTGGCTGTAGCATACCATAGGATCACAGATCAACAGTTTAGGGCTTTCAGAAAATGCCAGGATTGGGCATGGGTTAGAAGACATGCCTTCCAAAGGTGCCATTTGCTATAGCAACTCCACAAGCTAGTAAATATTGCATCTGGTCTTGAGTCTAAACTCTTAGGATAAAAAAGGCAAACAAACCCCCAAATACTAAGAGGACTAGCCAAGGCCTTTTCTCTCTTGCAGCATATTAACTTAATACTACCAGCATTAGATGTGGTATGGTGCCAGAGGGAGAAAATTCTTCACCTCCTACCTTCCTCCCTCCAAAGTCCTGCTTACTAATCACTTTCCCCACCCCTTGTTTACTTAAAATTAGATTGTAATCAGCGAACATGAGTTTTTTTCTCTTCAGGAAGTTTATTTCTGAAGGTAATGGGGAGATGTAAATATGCTGCCTGTTTACTGAGGCTCATAAACATATACGAACACAGGCAATTAATTGTCACTGAAGGAGTTCCAGCAAGCATTGAAAATCTTAGCTTTTTAGGGCATGTTTGACTAAATGTTCACCCATCATGTACTGAATTACTTAGTGAGATATTAATTTTGTGCTCCAGCTGAGGGTAATCACAGAACAAACTGGCATTATTCAAGTTACTCTGTGAAATTACAGCAAGGGTAAGCTTAAGAACAAAGGCCAGCAGGAGTTGAGCCTCTCGACTTGAAAGGAATTATCTTTTCCTCTAATTGAAGTGAGGACCGTTTTGTTTTGTTTTTTTCTTTCCTTCCTCTTGCTAGATTTCCAACAACACTCTTTGGCAGAAGGTCTCCTTGCAATGGGATTTTGTGCTTAAAGCCCACGAGCAGGGGCTCATCTGCCTGGGAAAGTTTACTGATGTAATTGCACCAGCATCCTCGACAGCTAGAGTTATATCCACGTAATGCCTCATATGGGCATTCTTCCCTGGGAGTGATTATGCTGGTAAATGCCCCTATTTACACAAACACAGACTTCTGGGTCCTGTTTTCCTGCTGGTGCTGCTGCTGACCTACACCATGACCTTGGACAAACCACTTCTCCTGCTCCCTCCTCTCTGTCTGTGTCTCATGAGTGTCAACTGGACCCCTTTTTGGTGAGAACAGTCTCTGTGTTTTTACAGTACCACAGGGGAACCTCAATTTTGGTTGGGCACCAAAACAACACAGCAGAAATCTGTAATAATGTATGTAAACAGTTTGTTCTACCATCCAGGCGGCTGCTATTAGAGAATTCACTGGCTGTGGCTTTTTTTTTTTTTCCATGAGAAAAAGTTAACAATAGGCAAGAATGGAGGGTCATTTCAGGCAACATTCCATTGCTATCAAATATAATAGATTCTGCTTTCTCCATGCTTATATCCTCCCCAGCATGCCAAGACAACATTTCTTTTTGTCTCTTTCATATCTGGCAGGCTCATTTGCCCACTAAGTAACACTTTATCTAATGCTGGCTGTAAATAAGGCCTGAAGGAGCCTTTGCTAATAATTTCTATTTCATCTCCTAATAGACCCCCTTGTAAAACATGCTACAATTATGGCACTACCCTTGCAATTTTGTGCAAAACTTCATTCAAAAGTGTTTGTAAAAATAATTTTTCATTACAACTACTGGAAACATTACGGTTTTGATGAAATCCCAAAACATTACCTCATTTTTTTCACTTTAGTTCAAATTTGATTTTTTATTTTAATTTTTCCATAAAAATTCTGCCTTGACCCAACTGCAATAAATATTTTCCTACTTAGTCCCCCTGAAAAAGGAAAAATCAAAGTCTAAAAAAAAGTCTCTAATATATTTTCAAAAATATCTTAAGCAAAAACTCTCTTTTATCTCTACACATGCAGGAAAATATTATTTAGGAAATATACAAATAAAATACCCCTATTTAAATCAGTCTCTAGGGAAATGTGTTCATCAGTTGTTTGTTTTTAACTGAAATTCATGACTGGGAAAAGCAATCTGCACTTTAGCTTGTGCCAGGAAGCCCTACAGTAATTCTGAGTCTATTCAATCCAAAGTATTTTATAAATAAAGAAAAATCACAGGTTGGGAGCAACTGTAATCTTCAGCCATAACAAAATGCTATTCTTTTCCTTCTCACCTAAACAGAACCGGGAACTGAAGTGGAAAGCACATAAAAACACGTACTGGGATTGCTAGTGCCTTCTTATCAACATGTAAAGCTTTCCTGAAAGCATTACAAGAAAAATTATAAGTGTCCACTAAATATGGAATCAAAAGATTGTGTGTAACGATTCCCAACAGAGGGGGAATTTCTGGCTCTCAAATTCTGTCTCGCCAAGATAGGGAGAGAATGCATAGCAAATGGAGAAGTACAGTACTGGGAGTTGGGTAAGAAGTTCCATGTGCAGGTAAGCTGCAGACTTGAACCAATTCTCCGTTTTTCAAATCAGTTCTGTCTTTTATAGGAATAATGGCATTTTTTTGTAATGGACAGCTTCCATTTACCACAGAACCAATGCATCCTGCCGTGCAAAATGAAACCTTATGTCACACTAGATTACTGTCCATCATAACCAAAGAAAATGTATTGAACTGAATATATTTGGTTCAGGAAACCTGTATTTTGTCAGCTGCAGTATAGCTCATTGTCCACTAAACAGTACCAAGCCCATTCTGAACAGAGCACACTGGAGGAATGTTTAACCTCCTAATCCTGCACTTGTACACTTGCCAGAACAAAAGGGAGGGTAATACCTGACATCTAACAAAAACAGAGTTAGGACTGACACTTTCCTGTACCAGAAAAATTCTTTGGGTAAGAAATCATTTATTTCCTTCAAACAGACAAATACTAATTATAGCTCAAATCTTCTCTCTTTTTCCTCTACAATTTCTTTTTTCTTTTGTTTCCTCCCCTCCTTCGTGCATCTTTTCTTCAGTCTTGTTCATCAAATATTTTTTGTCTTCAAAAAATCTCATCAAATCTCTACATTCTCCTTCATCTGAAAGTTATCTGGCTTGAGAATAATTTTCCTGCCTTCTTTTATGTATTCCAGCTGGAGTTTTTAATAAAGCACAAGGACTCAAGGCTACTGTATTTTTATTAGGAGATGGTGGAAACTTTATAGTGATTTCTATTCACATTCAGCAAATGTTCATCCCTGTTGTTCTAGCCTATTTACTGCTCCCAACATCCTATTCCCAAATAGTTTTTACTCTGTAATCCTTCATCTATTTTGTTTCCTCTTTATTTCTGTCCCTGCCTATCTGCCTGTCTTGCCAGCACAAGCACTTTTTTTTTTTCTCAAATTTTCTTTCCATTATTTTTTTTCTGTTGCCCCCATTCCTCAGCCACAGATGCTTTAGGCTCCACTTTCTTACTTATGTTGCAGTTCTTTGAATGTAGAACAAAAATATTCATGGGGGGGAAAAGATACCACTGCGCTCTCCTTTTAAACTTGGAAATCCATCCTACTAGATGGGAAGAGAGAGCACAGTGTGCCATAAACATCTAAATTCATGTCAGCTGAGGTGCCTTGGCAGGGTTGTGGACAGAGTTAAAATAAAGTAGAAGGTGAGAATATTTAGTTCATTAACAGAGGAAGAATTGGGTCTCACAAACTGAGGATCTAATCAATCTCACTTCTTACTGACTTCTTTTCAATAAAGGGCTTTAAAGACACTTCTGCTAAGTACAGATGTGCACAGGTTCCCTTCTCCTCACATTTGCAAGCTGTACACCCCTGGCATCACCATGCTTGTCTTTTCAGGATCCTATGGCAGCAAAACATATATCAGCTTAAAACAAGAACAATCTTTGCCAAGGAATTCTCATCTCATACAGCAGGGTAAGAATTACAAGCAGAAACCACTGAAAGTGAGTAGGAGTTAAATATTAATCTTTTGATATAGTTTTTTCAGATGAAATACTGACACAACTTCAGCTTGCAGATAATTTGCACTTTGGCCATTTGGTACATTCCCACCAAGCAAAGGTAGATGCTTCCATACTGTGAAGATCTTGTTGGAGAAAAAAAAAACAAATAACTTTATTTCATTTAACTGTATTTTAGCAATAGATATTTCTTTGTGCTAGTCAATTACTTGAATGTTTTATCAGAAGGGCCAGGAATGTTCTGTCACTATGGGGACTTGACATTTCCCATGGTCTCAGACATTCATTGGAGTGAAACACTGGTTTGTCAGAACTCTAGCACTGCAGCCGAATATTTCCATCCTGCAGATCACATCCTCCCTTCGAGTTCATGGTGAGAAATTTCAGTCAAACCATTTGTCCTTTTCCTGTTTCTCAAGAAAGATACAACTTTTTTACCTTTGTTGGAATAAGGTGGTGCCAAATGAAGGCAAAAATAGCTGAGCTCATACAGCTTCTTCTCCTTGGATAGTGGCTGGAAGGAGCTTGAAGGAAGGCAAAGTTCCTTAGAACGTGTGGAAGAGGGACCAGAAATTTGCCCAAATGGGTGACTCATTCTGCTATAGACGTACCTTCCACCTTTCTTGCAAAAACTTTCCAGGTCTGGCCACAGGAGAAACACTTGAAAAGGCACAGTCCCTGCATCCTCAGCATATATCTCCCTGAAGTCCCTATACCTGCTTCCCTCCCAGCTTCCACAGACCTCTACAGACAGACACAGAATGGCACCTTCCTCCCAGGAACAGGAGCTGTACACAGCAGGAGACAGGGATGACAGGCATGGCAGGAGATGCTGGCACATAACTCTAGCAGTACTGTGAGATATTGCACTATCTCAGCTGGGCTGTTGGGGTGCTGCCCATCACTCACTGAGATGAGGAGCACAAAAGGAGACTGAGGAATAAAAGAGGCATGTGCCTTGGTTACAGGGGCAGTGAAGACAATATATCAAGGCACTGGTGTTATAAAAGGACCCCAGGGTACGTAAGCATTACAGTCTGAGGTGGAGAAGAATGAAACAGGGATCTCAAAATGGGACCTGAGATTAAGAATCAACTAACATTGAGAGTGAAAAAGCAGCAGTGATGGCAACCAGGTAGCCAAGACGATCCAAATTGATTAGGAGATCTAGGCAGGGCATGAGAGGACGTGGAGGCTCTCCACGCTGCTACAAGACGAGCCAAAATGGGTGAGAACAGAAAGGCACAGAGACATACAAGGAAAAAAAGAGGACATCCCTTTTCCCTCTGCATCCTGGCTGTAACGCCCTGACATTGACCACTCCTCCACTGTCAATAAAAATCACCTACACCCAAAGTGATCCAGCCCCTTCTAGCACTGGTCCACACAGACTATTAAAATCTAATGCTGCCAGACTCTCCACGTCTCTGTGATAAATAGAAAGATTTCAACCTTTCTGACAATCCATTTGTCAATATGCCATGGGATGGCATTTTCAGGTTCCTTTATTTTTTAAAGCTAAAACCTTTTTCACACATAAATTAAATTAAAAGAACAAGTGGGAAAATTCCATATGATCCCACATTTCAGGTAAATGAGTAATGGCATAATTATAACAAATAATAAAATGATAACGAGTGTTCACAGAGAAGCCCATTATAACTACATAGACAACCATTACTCTGTAATTTTATACCTTTTGAATACTTGACTTTGCAACCTTAATGCTTTTTTAACATTGTTTTTGTCTGTGTAATGATATATAACAATCTCCAGACACCATCTGCAGTCTTCATATTTCCTTGATACCATTTAAACAAATTTTTATACTGAGTATGAGAATAGGCAAGTGATTATCTCACTGAGCCACAGCCAGGAGATACTGGGGGATGCATTTGGTTGTTGCCTCTCTGCACATTCATAATTCCTATATCAACAGCTGGGACCATGCTACAAACTCTTGGGCTCGGTTCACCTTTTTTAAGACCTCTGTTTTTCCAACAGTTTTGTAAAAGTTTTCTGATTCTGCAGTTTGCTTCTCCCATTGTTCTAACAGTGGAAGCCAAGTTAACAAGGATTCGAGACACAATTAAATACTTTACTTTATTCAGTTACAGTTGTGGCTGAGAACAAGGCATCAACCATTTCCTTCAATCCTTTCCATCTGACACTGCACCTATTTACCTTAGTTTTATGTGCTGTCCTTCGCTGCTGGACTCCTGCTTAGACATGGTACTAGGCACATTTTTTAATTGGAAAGAGGCATTGCATGCTTACAGACTATCATCATATTTCAAGTTTACTGCTAGGAAAAGCCAATATTAATAAGGGCTGTTTTGCATTTCTTCAGGCGTTACATATTTCAGCTGCAAATGTCAGCTTTTAGCAAGCTCTTAGCTCTTCTTTCCAAAGTATTGTAATAATAATAATAATAAATGCCCCATAGGACTGTCCTAAATCCTTGTCACTCAAGCAACTCTGGGTCACCTTAAAGCCACTCCAAGTCCCTGAACATCTGCATTATTCAAACTAGAATCCTAATGTGTATGGTATAGCAACCACTGCTACACTACCTGCATGCTTATATGCAGGTGGTGCTCTTGGCAGCTGAGATTTGTTTGCAGTAAAGAAAAAAACCTGTTTGTAGTAAAGAGCAGACACTTTGGGGGGCCAGCTCAGTGAGCTGACTACCTGTGGAGCACACTTTCTCATTTTCAGCCACATGACCCTGAAGCAGTCATTGCAGTCTGAGTGGAGAAGGGGAGTTTGTACTAAATAATATTAGATAAGAATCAATCTCTAGTCATCACTCTTCAAACAGCAAGAGAAACATGTCTTAGGTGTAAAGTGAGAGATCAAGTAGGAGGTAACAGTAGTGAAGAATGATAGGGCAAATGAAAGACCCTCTCTGCACACTTCTCTGAATTGGTCTTTTCTATTATTAAGTTCTTGGCTATAAGAGAAAGGTGATGGATCTTATGCTCTCACTGTCACAGCAAGTCATTCCTTGTTGTTCAGCATCACAAAGAGCAGTATATGAACTTCACCAGATTTATGTATCTATTTTATGCACTAATTCAGTTGCTATCTCCTTCCATGTAGGAAACACAGTAATACCTAATTCAAGAACTAGTCTTGTAACAGCACTGACCAGCGAGACAAAAGAAAGAAAAAAACAATCAGGTGATGTAGGGATACTTTTTTGTATAACTCCTACAAAGATGAATGAAAACAGATCCTCTAGTTTCCAACATGCTGCAGTGAAAAGGACCATCTCTGAACTGAAATGATGGATGGCTCCCAATGTACAAACACTTACACACACATGTAACCCATGATCCAAGTAGGCTGGTGGATGACAGGGTGCCATGGCACACTCGGTCCCACAGGACTGTCTGGAAGCAGCTGGACCTGGTTCAGCAGAACTCCTTCCTAAACATGACAATCATTTCCTGAACCAGCTATTAAAACCCACTTCCAGCAGCGGACTTTGCAAGCTGCACACCCTGCCACTCACTCCAGCTCCCCTAGGAGCCCTGCAGTGCCTGTGGCTCTGCTTGTATGTTGCTCTGGAATACCTTCAGTGCTCAGTCCCCATCTCTGGCCTCCTCCTTAGAGCTGGTGGTTGTTGCACGTCTGCCAGCACGAATACCAGCAGCTTTTGGCCGGGGAAGAGGTGTCATACCAAGCTTGGGATTTCTGGAATATGATACTAGGATTTCTACATTAACCTGATGGAGCTTCTAAATTTCCACCTTAGTCACTTTACATAACACAATAGCGAGTATATTAAAAGACAAGTTGCAAAGTGAACAGCTAAAATTCCTGGAGCACTGGAATTAAGACTGCTTATTCCACCTTAACTGCATCCTTGAGTCTCTTCATTAGAAAAAAATCTGCAGAATTGCATCTAATTCTAATGGGAGGTCCCTTGCCTTGTTCTCAGTGTTGAATGGGCACTGCTAGCTGTACGACAAAATATTTCATATTTTATTTTCTCATCACTTTTTAATGCCATACCATATTTCCTGTACAGCACTCAAGTTCTGCTCTGAAGACAGAATTATTAATGTTTGCACAGACTCTCAAGCAGATTTTTTTTTTCACTATAGTGACAGTGTGCTTTTTAACACATGTAAATTTATCTTCCTAATGCCTGAGGAGATGGAGAACTATGTTCATCTCCAGCTAACAGGTAAGCAACAGAGGCACATACTAAATTAACCAAAAAGTCAGTGCTGGATTTTAGTGCACATTTTAAGGAAGGGCCTACATTTTCAGAAAACTGTGTATCATATGGCACAGTTCTGCTCAAAGCTCAAGCTTCTGCCAGTCATCAGCCATAAACAGAGTGACCAGTAGTAACAAAACCTTCCTGTCCTCCCCTATGGGATCGGCCCACCAAACTGCAGCAGCGAGCCTCATGTATATCCTGCCAGCACAGAGACCTTGGCAGGCAGGTGCTGCTCCAAGCCCCAGACCCGCATGCTAATCTCAATCTTCTTGCTCAGTAAACTTAATCCTACTCTTACAACAACTGAAAAGAAAGATTCCTAATGGGAAAAGATGGGAAATCTTAAGAGTAAGTGGTTCCATCAATCCTTTTCTATATATAAAATTAATGATACTGAATTGTAAAATTATCAGAGAATGAAGCAATAATTTTATGAAATAGAGAGTTAAAATAAGACTCCAAAGGATTAACATCCACAGTAGATTATCCCCTCCATACTAAATTGGGTAATGGATTTCTCTGAATAGGATATTTCTTTATAGCAGAAGCATGAGATATTCTTTTTAAAAAGATCTGTAATATCTTACTTTACATATGCCTTATGTTTTCTTTTGCTACTTCCTTCAGTCATTTAGAAGTAGTGATCTTGACTGATGACAAGTGCATATTCTTGTTGAGATATCTTAATATAATGGGGAGGAACACACAAGCCACACATGATCTTCTTTGGAAAGAAAGAGCAGAGATCTCCGTGTGAACATTTCTGGTCACTAATGGAGTACGGTAGGACACAAGCAGGCAAAAATAGCAGTGTGGTTAAGATACTGGACTAAACTTGGAAGATATCTTCTGGTTCCTGGCTCTGTTGCAGACATCCTGTGTGTCCTTGGATAAATGTCTCTTGTGAGGCTAATTTCATTTATGTGCTCATGTACATAGTAATGAGCCTCATAAACACCCTATAAATATAATCACTTGAAATAATTTTTAAGGCACAATATCTCATACTCAGTGTGAGATTTCATATTCTCCTGTGATATGAAAAAGTGTTTTCTAGGCTCAAGGCATGAGACTGGTTTGGAGCCATCTCTATTTCAGCGGCATCTGTGTGCACATTTAGATTTGGAACATGCAGACGATTATGATAAAAAAAAGTCTGTATTATTTGCACTATTTCTCATTTTTTCTCAGACTGGGATTGTTCCTATTTATAGGAACTCAGACTGTAGGAAGCAAGGAGAGACACATGTATAGATGATGATATCTTTGAAATATGTACTGGCTTCATGTCGTTTTTGTTCAAAATTCTTGGAAACATCCTGTAAAAATCTGTGTGCATGCACAACAGTTGTGATTATTCACATAGACCGCACTGTAAATCACAGATTCATTCGTACATCTGGAAGTTACACGTCTCCCCACACACAATATGCGTAGCTACACAATTCACAAGTAAATTTCTGCAGGAAGGGTGGTCCTAGAGCAAAGGCAGATCTGCCAAATCTGCTAACCAGTATGATATTTCACCATTTGTCGTGGAAGGTACTCCTTTACTGTTTCAGGGATTTTTTGGTGCTCTGGCAGCCTCTGTTGCAGACATCCAGAAAGGCCAGGTCAAAAACTGCTGCTCACAGCAGGTCTGCACCAGGTGGGCAGCAAATGGAATACAGCGTGGGCCCAGGGACTAGACAGCAAACACAAACTGTGCCAAGGTTAGACCACAACAGTGCTCCCAGTTTTGTTTGTGGATCCTTATTCAGCCACTTCCTTTTCAACAAGAACTATCTCCTCCAACATGTATCTTTGCAGTTGTTGACCCTCTGTGGCTTAGACAAAGCATAATGTATCAGGAAAAAGTAAATTATGAAAGTTTTTAAGTCCATATCTATCATCTGCACCTACTGCCTATGACTTTGTAAAAATACAACTACCTGCTTTCCAAGGTAGACATGCCTCACTTGGAATGGGTCTTTATAGAAACCACTTTTTTCTTTTTCTTTTTTTTGTTTTAATTTAACTTAATATATCCAGTTAAAAAGCCATGCATATGCAGTCATTTCTCTATGGATCATTTATAGGCAAAACAGAGTCCAAGTTTGAAAATTCACCCCATCAGGAATATGTTTGCCATAAACCAAAGAGTTTAATATTATAAAAGTATAATGGAAGATACTCTTGCTGATAAGCCAGGAACCAGTGTTCGTTATTAATCTGTAAAGTAACTACTGTTGCCCTTAAATCTCTATAGCATTCCTTGCATCATGTTACTGTTTTCAAATAACTAGAAATGCCAATACCTTAATGAATCAGACTACTACAAAATAGCCTAAGATTGTTAGAATACAAAGAAAAATTGTAATTCCTAAAATAAAAGGGAGCAGGCAATAAGACAAAATCAAGGACCCAAGCAAAAGAGACTTGCTGTCTCCAAATAAAAAGCATCGAGGTGCAATGCAGCTAAAAAACTGTGACTGCAGGTTCTACAAGAGCTGATAATTCAAATGTGATCACTTACATATAATCTATAAAAGCAAGTGCATAACTACTGTGATAGTTTGTTAGTTACAGGGCATTTTTAATAATTTTTTTCCTGGATGGGAGTCATCGTGTATTACAGTTACCTAAGTGAATTCAAGTTCATTTAAGGGCAAAGGTATGTTTCTGGAACTACTCCTGCTGTCTGATCTGTCAAAGAATTAACAGTCTTAGCAGTTAGGAACAGAAGCTTTACCAAGCAGGATCCTTTTCTAAGGGGAAGGAAAGAAGACATGAAATTAAGAACCAGGGCCTCTCAGAACGGCCTGAGCTATTTGTTAAATGCCTCGGCACTGAGATGTCCCAGTAACAATAAGGCTGTGGCAAATCAAGAATCTTGACACTCCCAAGAACTTGTGAATTCTGGCAAGTAAGTTATGTCTGGAGAGATGAAGTGAAGAAAGGGAGGATGTAGTAATTGTCACATTGCAGTATCATAACATTATGAATAACATTCATAATGCCATCGGATACCTTCCAAAAGAAGATTCCTGATACAGCAAAAAGCTGCCCTAATACTGGCTCATATTTTATTAAAGCTGAGGATACAGTGACAGCTCAACAATAAACTGTATGTAACGATTACTCAATAACAGGTTGTATAGAAGGCTTCAGTAGTTTCTTGCTTGTATCCTTTTGCCTTTTTTTTTCTCTTTTTTTCTTTTTTTGTCACGTAATGACAAGGGCATTGCTCATGTTCACTGAAATACCTCCAACTATACAAGCTGTGATCAGTAACACATTTTCCAGCATCTCACACTGCCCTTATAGTGCTATTTTCTATTTTTCAGGGAAATACATTCAAGACACATGCACAGAGTAAATCCAAAATGAGCCTTAAATAATCTTGTTCAGGGCAACAGAGAATAATGAGTGTGTCTTCAATGAGGGGCATAATTACAACAAGCTGTCAAAGGAAACTTTAAGAAGGTTTGGGGGCAGGGGGAATTAAAAGCTATTTACCTCTATCAAAGCAGAATGAATAAGGGTAATGAGTAATAACCCTGCGAAAATGACAACAAAGGGGAACAGTCTCAGCACCATGAGTGGGAAATTAATCAAGTTCCTCTTTTGTTAACAGGTGTTACACAATAAATTCCCTGTGTTCCACCCTGAAAAAGCATCCTTAATACCAGAAAAAAAAAAAAGTTCTAAGAAGTAAACAAAAAAAAATGCTACCTTGTCCTTACAATACATCACTGGCAAATGTCACAAAGCACCTTTTAGTTCAATACAGGAAAAGAAATACCAAAGCTCAGTGTTTTGTGGCATTTGGATTTAAAATTATGGGGGAAATCCAGTGTCCTAAATTAACAAGTAGGCAATGGATGCATGACTAGGAGATCCATTTGGACAACATCAAATGATTTGCAGACAGCACAAGGTAACAGCTAACAAAGCCCCCGTGTGCCTCCTGGAGATAGGCAAGCTTGGATATCTTGATTACATCTACCACACCTCAGTCCCTTAAGCCAGGGAATACTTAGTTCAAGTCAGAGCAGCACAATGCAGTTGTGTAAACAGAAGACTGAAAATCAGGAAATCCTTAGTTCTAAAATGGGATCCAACTGTGCCCCTTTTTCCTGTCCACAAAAAAGTTAATGAAGCAGCCTAAGCAACCCGCCCTATCCTCCCTCCTGGACAGAAATAGGAGTGTATAACTGCCAGTCTGAGTGAAGTGCTGGGAGAATTAACAGGAATGGATTGAATAAGTTCACATCTTTAACATATTCTGAGGAAGCAAAAGGCTCCATAAGAATTAAATATTATTGAAATACTGAGTAGAAGATCTTTTCAAGAGGAAATTACTACATTTCCTTTCCTTATGTATCGATTACTCATTAATGCAGCAAAACTGAGAAAGATCAGATTTGACAGTTCTCAAGGAATGGTTTTCACTCTTACATATGCTCTCGATTTGACACTACAAATAAAAATGTTATTCAGTGGACCCCAATCATCTTCCAGAACAACTCCTGAGGGCCACAATTTTAAGACTTTCTGTGCAAATTATCTTCTCTAATGTCCATTCCAGCTTATTCTTACATACTTATATGTACTTGAAAAATGGCATGCACAAAGATTGCTACTGCTGCTTCTTGTAAAAGTATTTGAGGACAATTCATTTAGATGCTTATTAATTTCAGATATTTTGAAATATGCTTTGCACCTTCAGATTTATCTAAACTTCTAAATAATCTTTTTATATTTATTGAAATAAATATAAAACCCCTGAAAAACAAAGGCTATTTCTAAGAAAAAAACACAACAAACAAGCAAAAACAACAAACAAAAACAAAAACAAAAAAAACCAATCCCAAGAGTATTAAATGTTCTGTATGTAGAAGCCAATGTGAATGCCCAAGAGATCTGTGTATTTAAATGAAAAGCTACAGAAAATGCAGATGAAGGTATTAGATCATGGAACTGTGAGCTTAAAAAAGTTCAGAAAGCAGAAACACAAGAGGGACAATGGCAAGGTCATTTTGCCCTTTATATGAAATGATGTATTAACAAATTTCAGTACATTAAAGTTTAAAAAAACTCAACCAACCCAAAGAAAGAAAGAAAGAAAGAAAGAAAGAAAGAAAGAAAGAAAGAAAGAAAGAAAGAAAGAAAGAAAACCAAAAAAATCCCCAAAAAACCCCAACCAGCCAACCAACCAAAAAATAAACCAATACCAAAACCAAACAACACATCAGCACCTTTTCTTCACATTTTGCACTTAGGCAACTAACGTAGTTGCATTGAGGGATGTAGGTTGATGAATGGCAGTAGGTAATATAAATGAGACTGAATAGGAGGGCAGCATTTGGAAAAGACCCTCTAGAAAGAAATGAGCCATGTAGAGAAAACATGAGAACCCTTCTGCAGAATACAAGGCACTAAATTGCATTTGAGTTTTGATCCTCTTTCAGAAGCTATTTGAAAATAAAAAATGTTCTTCGAGTAACCATAAATAATTTCTTTAAAAGGACAACGATCCTGTACAAGAAATCTCAGTGTCAAGGTCCAGAGAGAAAGAAAGGGTTCTAGAAAGCACAAAGTCCAATTCACTTGCCAGCCAGGAACTTTCCTCCTCCATCTGTTTTGGAGAATGTCCCCCTAAAATCTTTCACAGCTTTTTTATTATGCACTTTTGTTTCATGGTGAACAAATACAATTCAAAGCAATGGTATACAAATGTGAGAGTCATGGGCCTTGGATAAGTCAGTCAATCTTGCAGCATATTTAGCCCTTAACTGAGATTTTACATTAACATACAAGCTTTAGATCATGTATTAAATTGTTTTGTTCAGAATAAGACAGGAAAGTTGATCCAATCACACTAAATCCTGAAGAACCAATTTATGTCTGGAAGCACACAAAAAGAAATCTCCTTTACCCAAACTACATGCTTAGAATGCATTCCAAACTTCCTGTGTGTCATTGGCCATGCTGAGCAGACAGGCCTGTGATTTCTAATCTAATCAGCCTCAGAGTGACTGTGAAACCAACAGCTGTGTCTGAGCAATCGGAAAAATAGATACAGAACAAAGGGGAAGACCATCTCATCAGGGCCTCTCCCTCAAGTGCATAAACTCAACTTCAGTGGAAAATATAAATATTTCATTCACTATTTTGTACTGTATTTCTCCTGGGATTTGTGCTCCACCTAGTTTCTTTTAAAGGTGCATTAATGTCTTCTTTTAACAGCATCCCTTCTAAACTTTTCCCCTTGCTTAATGGGCCTGAAGGGATTAAACCCTTAGCAGAAAAATGCATCTGTTGTACATAACATCATAGTATTAGACTATCATAATACTAACTCATTTATTCTCATTTTGTGGAAGTATACCTTCCCTTGAGAATTATGCTACAGGGTATATTTCCTTCCTGATGCTTCCTTTCATGTATTGCATGATGTTAAGGAGAAGCACTTGTATTCAGACATCAGAAGCCCAAGGCCCACTTTTTACCCTGCATTTTGAGGCCACATTATGCCAGAAAGGTATCTAGGCTGGCCAGCAAAGAGCTCCAGAAATTCTCAGTGAATATGCATTGTACGTTCTTTGTGCTTGACACAGCTCTGGACACTGACCAGACAGAACTGACTCTAAATTTTCTTTTGATTTAGGTGACCTCCTTCCTGTGCATCAATTCGAGAGGACTGAGCTTAACATTTCAGTGAGGTCAGCTGTGGTCTAACTGCTCGAACACACACCATGACAGTCAACACCAGCCCGAACAGTGGTGCCATTTGTCTTGTACTGGGCAAGGCTTTGTCTATGCAGTTACAGCTTTTGTAGTCCTTTGGCTTCACATTAGATAGAATTCCCTGCAAGTGCATCACAGTCTCCATTAAGACCAGGCCTCCAAAACAGCCTTGAAATCAAGAAATTAGAGGGACTACAGGTAAAAACTGGTAACTACTCTCAGTTACTTTGGTAACTTAGTTTTGGTAAACTTGGCAAAATTTATAGCTCACCTGAATGGAAAGATGTTACTTCATCTGTAAACAAACTTCACTTTAGTCCAGATAAAAGAACTTGTGTATATTTTGTGCCAGAATGAAATGTAAGATGAACATTTTCCTACTAGGGCAAGGGAGGAAAGACAGTCTTAGGCAAAATTTTCCAGGGGCAGGTTTGAAGAAACGGAGAAGGATGTTTAGTTCTCCTAGCTAACATGATAGTGATCAGAAAGAAATATGGAGCAAATGTCCAAATGGAGATGCTGGCAAGGATCTGGCTTGGAAAGAGACAGATCTGCAGAGGTTTTGACTCAATCTATGTTGAACTGAAAACTCTAAGTGCTAGCTTTTTTGCAGGATCCTACGCTCTTCCAGGTTTAAAGGCAATCTTACCTTAACAAAAAATTAAGATGTCTGGTAAATAACAAAGGCAGAGGATGAAGGGGTCGCTCAGTCAGAAAGTAGATTATGCAGCCTGCAGTATGTTTACAATGTGACAGACTTCCCCGAGTACACAAGTGTGCTAATCAATAGTTAGGATCTGTCTAAATGTGTAACAAGCTTCACCTTTTGAGAACTCATATTATCCAAGAGGGGGGTTAATGAACATTAGCACAAAACAGAACCATGGTTGCAAAATCCTAAAATGACAGGGAGAGGAAAATAACACCAACTTGGAATCATTGCAGGCTTAGCTGCTGAATGATGCTGAGAAGGGCACAGTCCCTGTTGACTGAAACTAGAGATGAATTTAAGCCATACAAATTCCAGCTCAGTTTCAGATTTGCCATTATTTTTGCAACCCTGCACAAATCAGCAATCTTCTGTGACTGGACTGCCCTTGCTGTCCTTCTTCTCATTGCAAACAGTGGAATAGTCTGCTCTGCCTAATGCACAGAATTACCAAGGAAGAAAAGGGTGTTTCTTATCACTTTCCATGACTTTCCTGTTTACTGTAAAGCTTCCCATATTAGCTGGAAAATGTAAATGCATTTGACTTCCATATTGCAGCAATGTATGGTTGCATAATCTTTCCGTCTGGTCAGCCTTCCCAGTTGTCTTTCATTTTCCCTGCATAGCATCTGTTTTTCAAAGACAACAGATTCTCTCCTGCTGTCCTGGGACAACGCTGGGACATCTTCCCTGAGGAAGACATTTTGTTGCTGTTTTGCTTTGTGTAAATTAGCAGCGACATCTTCTGAGATTTTTGCTAAACCTTTGGGGCTGTTTTTCCTTTGTAAGGTGTCTGACTAAAGTGGCAGCTGTGTTTTCACACTGGACAGCCAACACGTACTGTTTTGTTGGTGCTTTCATTATGCTGAACTGTGTAAAAAACAATGCACAGTGTTAAAGGCAGAGCATAATAGGACTGTATTATTAGCCTCAGCCTCTGAAGCATTTTCATGTCTTTTTATCTCAGAATACAGATAGAATACCTTAGTCAGGGCGGCAACTGTTACTAGATTCTCTTTTCCATATCACTGTTACACGTGCAGCAAAAAATACACAGCCCTATTGTGAGATTTTGTGGTCTGTTTTACTGTACCCTTAGCTGACAGTTCTCATTTATTTCTTGACATCATAGTATATCTAATGTGGAAGCTCCGGAGACTAAGAACTTTACTAGGACATAAAAATTGACTGGTTTTAGTTCTTCCTCCATTATGGAGAAATGTTCAATTAGAAATCCTCCAAAGATACCAAATCTTTAACCTTTGGCATCTTGGCACTTTTAGAAAATTAACCCATTTTGAATTGTCTTTTGTTAAGCATTGAGGATCAAATTTGCTTATCAGTTTTAAAACTATGGATACATTACTCTCTCTCTCAAATTCCTTTTACATCCATAGAGCTATCCACACTTCTAATAAATCTGAGCTGGATCCAAGACTATATTGATCTTCAGACACTGGCTGTGTATATTAATCTCCACTATTTTTCTCAGAGTGCATTTCACTCATTGACGAGGTAATTGGACCACTGGGCAGGTATAATGCTACAACCACAACTGTTTCCACAGAAAGCTCCTTTCTGATTGCATTTTAAGTTACTTTTCCCCAAGTCTCTCTCATCAATAAATGTTGACATTTTTGCAGCAATGGAGGATTACCTGAATCATGTAGAAAAGGAATATATGAAATTACCAGGGCCTTGTAATGGCTGGCTGGAAAGGTTATAAAAGCAACAAGCACCTGAGTCAGGTAAAAGGTTTGAATATGTGTGTAATATGGGAATATTTACATAAGTACTCTGTTCTATTCAAATCTGAAATAAACACCACCATTCAGGTTGTGTTTCAACTTGTCAGACTGATCAAAACAGAAGATGCACACATGAACTGAAAATTAAGAAGAAAAAAAAAAGTTCCATCAGGCAGTAGGCAGTAATATGTAGTTAATCTTTCAAGTGAGGAAATAATGACTCTGCATGTGTGCCTTTCTGCGGAATGAAGGCCACAGCTTTTGTGAAACACAGGCAAAGGTAAGACTGGAAGTTAAATTTGTTTTCTTATCCCTTAAGATGGCCGGTAACAGCTATCCCAAGGATTTCTAAGAGGAAACAAAGGCTGAAAACTCTCCAAAGGTTTCAAGGTAACACAGAAGCTAAACTTTAAAAGACTGCATCAATATTGGGTCAGTCAGACTAGCATCCCTCTCACCGCAGGCACAGTGCTGGCCCAATTTCCTTCTCACCAAAAGCCAGAAATCACCAGGTGGTGATGTATGCCATACTTCAACAGGAAGATCATTTCATTATACTGCTGGGGTCAAATTCTGAACTCAGATGTATTAGTACAGAGCTACTCCAACAAAACCAGAAGAGCTGTTTCAAATTATTAAGTAAAAGAGAAATTCCAAACTCCACCCTGATATAAGGAGACCATTATTTTATTTTTTGCACGTGTACACAACTACTTTAGGAGGCCAAGTATGACCTTAAACTTAAGGAGACCTCAACATGCTTAGATCCCATAAAAGAGAGACTTGGCCTCCCTACATCCTCCTCTGATCTCCTATCAGATCCTTGCCTGATTTCCCAACTCAAGATCATTGCTCTTCAAACCCTTTCCCTCCCAACCCACTTATAAGCACTGAGATACCAGGAGCTGAGTCTGAAATGAAATCCTACAAGACTGCCTCATGCAAGGTGAGGTCAGATCCTGAGCAGCCAGATCTTGCTAAATTCCTGCTGGCTGCCTTGCACAGCAGCAGGAAAGTGCAAACCAGCTGATTGACAGTGACTCCTGCCTCATGCATAGATTGCTCAAATTTAAGGGCAATATATCTATATTGTAGAAAGGTTTCCTTGGAAAAAGGACTCTCTTTAACACTTACTAATATGGCAGAATTGAGAAATTGTGTGTCCTTTTGATTCGTATTTAAAACCTTTAGCTTCCATTTTGGAGAAGCTGCATGACGTAAATTCCATCTCCCCCTTCCACAGTTTAAACCAATAAATTCACAGAAACCTGATCACCTGTGAACACATCGTTTCCATCTTTCCTCCTAGGTAGCTGCTGAAGTACCCAATTCTTCTCAGAGAGAGTATTTCATGTTCTTCAGCTACTCCCACTGCTCTTGTCCTTAAGAAATTTTGGAAAGAAGGCTTTGCTCAGAAATGGTCATTTAAATGGACCACTAAGTGTAATACAGTTTTCATCTTTTCTGAAGACAGTAATTGATTTTATTTAATCACAAATTTCATGCAAGCTGTATTTCTGTACAGTGAACCTTCTAACCACTCTCCAAACAATCTATTTTCAAAAAAAAATCCTGTATTTGTCATACCTAAGGATCATACCAAACCTTCAAGTGATTTAACAGCAGACAGCCACTAGCCAAAAACAATAATTTGAAACTTCAGAAGCTATAGAAATTCATTATTTCTTTTAGCTGATTATAAGCTTATAACTAAGATTATAATTTAATAATTGCTAAAGAGCAATGAGTATAAATTCAATCTGTGTCTCACAGAAAAAAAAATTAAGCAGTCTATAAAAAGTATCTCAAAATAAAATGCACTAGCTACACTGTGCTAAAAATAAATGATCCTGCTATTATTCTATTGAAATATTTTATTAAATCTCCTAAAGTGCCATCCAAGGCTCTGGGATTCACCCCCATCCAGTAAACTGGTTAGAGAGAGAGCAGAGACACCTCACAATTACATAGTTACCAGAAGAAATCCTACATTTCACTTGTGAAAAATAGTTCTCTCTGCTGTGAAAACACATCCTCTGCCCATTTTAACAGCAGTCAGACCACTGCAAGACATCAAAAATGTCTAACTTTCAATTCAGGCAACAGGTTTAAACCTACCAAAATGTTAATTGTTTTTTCTCAGCAAGCATAAATAAGCATTGCTAGAAGACAGCAGAAGACCAGAAGCATGGGAAATTAGAAGAATCTTCAGGCTGTTAACAGTTACCAAATACTATGATTTACGTGTAACTGGGATAAGGAAGTCAGACACTGCCAAAGGCTGAAAACTATTTTCCTGGAAATGTCACTCCATGGGTCCTATTAACAGCCTGGTCTTCGCCTCTGGCCTGGCCTGAGCCTGTCTAGGTGCTCCTGCATATCCACAGGCAGGGCCAAGAACGTCTCTCCACAGCACCTGGACCAGGTCATTATGGCTGAATTGACCTTGCTTGCTCCGGAGCCTCAGGATGTGCAGGTACGCACATTTCAGACTGTGGAAAGAGCTACCCCATGGAACACTGAACGGCCAACATTTCGGAACTGATGGAAATACAGAACTTGCCAGTGTCCAGGAAGGAAAGATTATTATCTGCCAAGGAGCAAGATTATGATCAGAATATAAGGCCTGGTTTGCAAAAGTGATTTAATCAAAATTTGCCCCATATAAAGTAACTATAATCTATAATTAATAGAAAAGTTGAGTATTACTTATTTTATATATAATTCTAATTTTGAAATTTATAAAATATTTTCCCTACAATTTAAATTTTAAAAATAGTTTTCCCTTACATGTCCACCAACATGGACAGTTGTCCATCTCACAACATATTAGATTGCCCCAAAAAGAAAGAGAAGGAAGATAATAGATATTCTGGGAAATGTTTACTTAATGTGACAGAGCATTTCATACTTTGACAACTCAGTCAGGGGTTCTGATGACATAATCAAAATTATACCTAACTCTTTGTTCAAAAACCAAGGACTTTGCTATATTTCAATTTTATTCAAAAAATAACAAGGGAATAAGCAGGTTTTTTTAAAAGAAAATATCAAATTCTCGGTTTGTTTTTTAATAATACTTTCTCAGATTTCAGCTATTCGTTAACACCTCTGAAGGTGGTTGTACGTAACCCCGAGAGTTACTGATGACTAATGAAATACTTCTCTGGGAAAATATAGAAATATTTTCAGTTCAAGTGTTTGTTCAGATGAGAGGTTTCAAGTCAGTTGGCAGCACTTCAGTAAAACCTCAGAAAGCACTTGAACCCTTCTACCATCTTAGCTACTCAATTCTTAACCCTTCAGCCCACGTGTATCTCGACTTCAGTTTCAGTGCAACTAATGGGTATTACAGCTTTTAGTCCTTGGGGCAGTGTCTCTTCCACTTCAAACACTACAGGGAAAAAAGGCATCTGAACACAGGCAAGGGAATAATGTCATTTCCACCAGAAACAACAGTAATCCTTCTTTCTAAGGATATCCTCACATGCAACAATTAAGTATTCTTTCTCATTTTGCACCAGTAAGTCATCTCCTACTTGGAATTCTAATCTTGGTCCCCACTAATTGTGTATTAAATTGTTGAAAATAAATTTTCCTCAGACTGTCCCTCCCAGGAGCTGCCTAAGGAAGGAGTTCTCCATAAAAACCACTGAGAACAATTGTTTTTCCTATTTTTCCTTAGAACTGCTGTGATTTCTCCAGAAACACTGATAGTTTAAAAAGAAACAATGCTTCTGTCTCAGAAAGCACGTCAGCTGCAAGCTCTTGGAGGGTGGGACAGCAGCAGTGTCTGGCCCTGAAAGTTTGCCTTGCTCCATCCCATGTCTTAAGACAACCATACTGCCACTGGTGAGAAGAGATTACTGGGTAAGACAGACCTTACTTTTGCTCATTTTACATTCCTGTGTCACAAGTTGCCTGTAACCTCAACAAACACCTTGCATGGCTTTTTTACGTTACTCCTCTTGTCCTGCCTGTGTGCTGCTTTTACTGCCAGCCCATCATTTCCTTGTGGCCTGCATCACCTTTTTTGCTCTTTTCTACTTCAGCCTGGCAAGGGCACTGGGACCCCTGGCTCTGAATTTATGAAAACAAACCACAACAACAGCCTCAGGGTAATTTCTCACCAGATAAGCAGGCTATCTTTGAGGTAATATTTTGAGATACAGCCACAGTCTTCTTTACAAACCTCAGACTTTTGGAGAGAACTGGGGAGTCCAAGCACAGTGAATGACAGACAAAGCCACCACATCAGCAAACGAGTTGTTCCTGTCCCTTCACTGGCAGAAACTTCCAATCCTGTCCAGATTACCCAAGCCAAATCCACTCCTTCAGCTCTGCACTTTGAAGAACATCGTGGGAAAATGCCTCAAAATGGAAAGAAAAAATCTGAAGCATAAACTGGCAGATCCATACTACTTGCATGAAAGTGAAGGGTAGATAATATGTTAATGTACATATTTGGGGAGTTTTATTAGAGACCATTATTAAAAGCTGGTTAAAATACTCTCTCATGGCATTACTAGTGAACAGTAGGCAAAACTGTTACTTTTTTGAACTTTCCTTCACAAAATAAAAATTCTTCACTTTTTTTTCCTATGTCTATTAGAAATTCAGGATGATAATTTACTGGTTTTAGGATGGCAAACTATTGTCAGAAATATTTAGAAATACCTTTAATTTCCCATGGCATCAAATTCTCAGGGATATTGCCTTTACATGTTTACTTAGATTTGAAACTACAATTGTGCTTGTGGGTGGCATATGTAGCTCTGTCAGTTTGCTGCTTATTTATAGCAAGTAGAGATCAAATAGAAAGGGCTTCTCCTTCTGTACCCTGAAATTAATCCTGATAGAAGAATATGGCTCATTATAAGTAGTCTAAAAAACAAAATCAAACAAAAACCCCCACCACTCTCCCAAGTATAGCATCTCCTTCTTGTAGGGCAGGATGTCCAAAGGTGCCTCTTCAACTGGAATGAACTGTAATTTTAATGGAAAATAGAAATTTGCTGTTTAAATCTGCAGCTGATTTCTACATCATCTGAAACATTACAAATTGCATTTCTCATTATGAGGAAAAACAAAATCACTTGGGAAATTAGTTTTACTTCTCACCTTCTTTGTGTTAAAAGCAGAATGTAAAAGTCTAAATTGAAAAACAGGAATAATTGACAGACTATTTCCCCAGCAAAGGGTTATTAGGGGAACAAATAAAACTGGACAAGTATTCTAAATTCATCCTATTAAAAAAAAAAAAAAAAAAAAAGGAAAAAATCCTTTTTTTATTTGTTTTATGCAGGTATAAAATAAAAATCTTTCTTTCCTACAGACCACAGACTTGAAAAGACACTCTAAAAGGTTCCGTAAAGATCTCATTTATCATCAGTGCTGAATTCAAATGAGTTTCAAACATACTGAACTATCACTTCGCAACATATTACTTACCCAGGATTACTTTAATTTTCATCCAGTGCTACTAAAAATTCAGCTCTCCTCCTCTTCCACATCACTGTGTACATAATGAACTTTATGATTTCTTACAGGCACAATCTATTGCTTTTGGTTTGACTTTCAGAAAGTTTTCCCCAAGTAATCTTTCAGCAAGTGAAGAAAATCTAAATAAAAGAACTTTCCTGATGAGATTTGGCATCTTATTTTATTACAAGACAGGATACCTAAGTTTTTAAAAGATTAATGTTTCAAATTGATTTTTGCAGAGCATATGCTTAAGAAGCACTCACCCTCGTGTCACCTCTAATATGTCCAACATCAGTCTTTTGGAATTAAAAAACCAAACAAAGAAAGAAATAAAACAAAAACCCTGTGTAACTTCTTTTAGTCATAGATCAAACTTGTGGAAGGCTTCCACAGGTCTGTGGAAAAAGTACTTCACTGACCAGGTCAGATTTCATTTGATTTTGGACTTTGACTTTCAAAGTGAGAGATCAAAGATGTTGTGGGGAGAATATCCCAAATGCTGCAGGGTGATCCATGTGGGGAGCCACCCTCATCTCTACCTCAGGCAATCGTCTCTGTGCACATGGATTTAATGCTGCCTTAGAACTGACAATAGGTTCAAAACATCAGGAAGGCAAATGGCAAGCATTACCACATCGTTCTGCTTAGGGGGTAAAATGCTACAGAAAAAAAATGGGTGAGTAATATCTTCTGGTCCATTTAGCAAGGTGGTAGATAAGAAGAAACATGAGTGCCAATCCCAGTAATGCTCCCCATCTAATTTCATTCCACCTTAGTTCTCCTAAACTGTAAAGGAAATGCTCCCGCATTGAAATACTGAGGTTAACTGCTAATACTTGTAGGATGCTACAGAATCCTTTTATTAACTAATCTGAAAAATATCGTCAACCAAAGTGCAGGGGAACATTACATTTCCTGAGTCTAGAGCCTGGGCTTCTTTCAACAACCTGCGTTGCCTCAAAAAGGACAAAAACAATTTTCAAACAAAAACAGTGGTGAACATGTATCTTCAGCAACTATCAAAAGAATTTCTAAAAACTACAAAAAAAAAAAACAAAAACAAAAACAAAAAACAAAAACAACAAACCCCAAAAACTGAAAAGGTAAGCAAAAGAAACCAGCAAAGGTATTTCCGTGAGACAGAGCTAGGTGCTGAGAGAAGAGTTGAGGGATGAATTCCAGCTTTGCACAGCTCTGTAAGTGGGTGGTTGTATTAAACATACTTTATTCCAGCATTTTTAAGCATTCTGAACACTTCTAACAAAATAGTTGGAAATAAGAACTATCCACAATTGACAGAATAAATGTAAGCAACAGCAACCATATAAGCAATTATGTAAAATGTGTCTAGGGAATTTCCCTCCATCAACTGAGAAAACAACACTGAAGAAAACCATATGGGGAAGGAGTATAGCATGAAAATATTTTAACTGTTGCATCAATAGGAAAGTGTCAGGATTTTTCTTAGATGCCATTTCTTAGAGACTATACATTTGCCTTCTTTACCAGTTGGAGGAATACTGTTGTTTTTACATTTGTGGAATCTAAGAGCAGATACAGATGTGAAGGGTGAATTTTCAAACCACATTGAGAAATATTCCAAACATTATTACTTGTGCATTCTGGAAGTGATGCAGCAGGGTACTATCAAGTCAGCTTCTTAAATGAATAGTGTGACTGCCTCAATCCCCACCCATCCTGGAAAATTACTTTACTATCATGCAGTACGGCAGGAAAATTATTGTTATGTTACAATTTTATATAGACTTTATTTAATAAAATACTACCAAGCTGAAGAATTTTTTTCTCCAAACTTTTAGATTTAAACTGACCTATAATAAAAGTGAATCATTTGCAGGATTTCATTCACTGAGATTTGGAGTCCTTTTAGGATTTACCAAAATATTCAGTGATGTTAATGTCTACAGTAATTAATCTCAGGAAGGCTGTTTGGTGCTCTTGGGGTTTGGGGATTTTTTTGTCTCCTTGGGTTAATTTGCTTTTACTACTGCACATCACTCTCCCCTACAATACACAAAATCCAGTGCGAGCGAAGTGACTCGCCAAAAATAAGTTCATTTGCAGGGGTACGCTCCCATTTGCAGGTTCTGGTCTTTGGATTTTGCACGCTTGGCTGAGCACTTCATTTGGGTTGGCAGATTCGGTGAGTCATATGGTGACAATTCTCATTTTCTGCAGCATCTGAAATGTCCACTCATGGCATCATTGACAGCTAAAATTAGATATTTGGCAAAGCAGTCCTAGGAACTAAGGGCTTGATCAAGTTGCCTAATTATAGCTGCCTAGTGCCATTTGAGATGCCCTGGAATACCCCCAGCAACCACAGAGACCTGGCAGGAATCACACAAAACCTACAGGAGACCTGTGGTCCTCTAGAGCGGGAGCTGTAGGCAAGGAAGGATAACCCCACAACATTTCAAAGGGCACAGGACCTTTTGTTTAGGCTCATTTAGGAACTGAACACTATGTGCTTGCCACTGGGATATTGAAGAGATCAATTCTCCTGTCTTAGCTTGTTCCTGCATCATGTTCCATCTCTTTGCAGGCGGGTGCATGAACTCTCAGTGTAGCTCTGTGCCTGCTCGCTGGCACAGAGCACAAGGAATAAAAAATATGAAAATAGGTCAAAGCAAGCGTTAATTTTGGTGGGGTGAAAGGGTTGGTAGAGAGCTCTTCCAGAGAATCAAGGGGAGGGCTTGCATACTTTCTCCATATTCATCTCATCACTGTTTACTCAGAGGAAAAAAAGAGATCTGCTTAAGGAATTGTAGACGTTAGTTCCTATTGTGTCAAGGGTTTTCCTTGGAGGTGTCCAAAGCAGAATACAGTCTTGCTTAATTTGTGAAATATGACATGATTTCAGACTGGGGTTGATAAGGTTTGTGGTTAGGGAGTCTTGATGGCATCTCTAAAGATTGTAATTCTTCATCCACCTCTCTTTTCTGACAAGATTGTATAAAAGTAGAATAAAAAATTGCTTTATTCTTCTTTTTCACATTAAGCAGAAAATGGCTTTCTTGAGATTATGCATTTGCACTGGACTCAAGAAAACAGACCCCTGCAGAGCATGAAATGACACTGGGGAATATATTTTCCTTGACACACTGGGCATTTTTCATCTGTCTCAGGCAGCTCTCCACCACTTCCTCCCCTTTTTATTTTTAACATAGTTATGCAGTACCTCATATCAGCATTCATTCTTATATTCTCCTTAAAAAGAAAATCAGCACCAACAGTACAGAGGGACAAATAATGCTTATCATAATAAAAACATTATGGTCTCAAGGAACTAAGCACTATTTGGAAAATGGTATGAAAAATACAATGCTCATGTAGTTTCCCAGTGCCCAAAATTTCAAATTTACTCATGAAGGTGTAAAATATTTCCTAGAAACCTGCTGAAATTACATGAAATCTAATAGTTTGTTGCCCAAGGCAAGGCTAATAAACCTTCCCTGCTTCAGCCCAACAATTCAACTGCCTGAATAAACAATACTCAACAACTACCACAGCTCAAGTGTCTCCTGAATATTAGATCCTTTTCTCCAACAAAATAAATCTCATCAAGACCAGTATTGATTCTGACTGACATATATTTCTGTTCAGATCAGCAATTTTCTTTTTTTTTTTTTTTTTTTTAATCTGAATCAATGTACATTGGTCTTACACTTTTCTGATAGGGAAACTGCTTCTAAACCCCTCTGCTTTCTGCATTAACTCGATCTGTTCAGCTGCACAATAGATTGGTTAAGACGATTATTAGTGATATGACTGAAGTTATTTGCTCACCATCATTATCAAATAGTGCATTCAGAGCACGAGCTAGAAATAGCATGCTTAAAGAGTGGCTAAATGGAACAAATGTTTAAAACTAGCGTGTAGTTAATGAACAAGGATATTCACTGAAGTACTTCTCAGACAGAAACAGAGATAAAAAGCTTGCTGTTGAGTAAAGATCATTTAAGATATTTCAGGACCCAATGTAGACTGGTGGTGGAATGAGAGCCATGCCAGGAGTTCCTGGCAGTCAGTGACTTCTGTGGGGTAAATTGTCACCACATGGCACAGCCTCACAGGCCTAAATGCCACCTTGCTCTTGCTTCCATAGAGAAGCCATAGAGATTGTGGAGTCTCCCTCACTGGAGATACTCAAGAGCCCCTTGGACACAATCCTGGGCCATGTGCTCTGGGGTGGCCCTGCTTGAGCAGGGAGGTTGGAGCAGGTGACCTCCTGTGGTTCCTTCCAGCCTGACCCATTCTGTGATTCTGTGAAGTCTGGGAAGCACAGTTATTAAGGCACAGGCTGAATGGATACACCCAGAGGTGTTTTGTTAAGAGTTGGTTTGGTCTCATTTTAGTGTCTAAAAGCTTACACACTCGTTTTAGTGTCTGAATGTTTGAACCACTATATTTTCTTTCTAACTGTTAGTCATGTTTTTATGAAAACAGGGTCCAAGAAAATATCTTCAGGGTGACTGAAAAGCACATCACAAATTTCTGTCATCTTAATATTAAACCAAGGAAACTGTTTCAATATTAGAAAATTATAAAGTATAGAAATATATTGATACTCTACTTAATAAGTATCCAACATTTAGAAGTCTCAAATAGTTTAAAGTAATTCTAGATAGAAGGGATAAGACCTGGAGAATTTAAAAATATAGGTTAGCCTGTTAGACAAGATTTTGAACAATTTTTAACAAATTACATTTGTATTAAGTAGATCATGTATTAATTTGTATGCATACGTCTTATGCTTCAGCTGGGGTCTTTAAACTGTCATAATGCTACAGAGAAGAAAAACATTTTAAGATGGATAGAGATGGGACAGTTTGGAGAGAAAATGAAAAGTTTATTAACTGATCTCATATTCCTACACTGAAAGAAAAAAAAAAAATACACACTTCTTATTAAAACCCTGTGGCACCTTGATGCAACTATCACTTAAGTAGCATCTGGCAGTGTCAGGTAGAGTTTCTTGAAGACTCAGATCTTTTGGCTTCTAAAATAGTAACAAATAACCCAAACCAGTCTTTTTTTTCTGAATCACCATAGCAGGATTAAACAATCTGTACAGGGAAGCAGATTTTGCAAGAAATTTTTTATGTATGACACTAGAGAAATGATGTGGCATCTAAATCACTAATATAGATCTGGTGAAAAGGTTGCTTTATTTTCTGTGTGCATTGTTTAAAAGTAAACACACAAGGAATTTGACAATCTGGATCTTCTGTTTATCTGAGAAACTGTACACCTATCCCTTATATTTGGAGAGAGATTTCCTGTCAGCATTCATGAATTTCTCTCTTGACCCTGAGCAGCAAGAGAAGCAGCCTGAGATATATTGCAAAGGCAAATGTTTAAAGTTTATATCAATATACACGTGGGACAAAGGTAATTTACTCAGTGAAGGAAGAACCCCCTGCTACATTTAATCATGCTCAAGTACATGGGAAAGTGCCCTTACAGCTGTTGTTTCTCTCTGCCTTTTTAACCCAACTACTGAGAAGCCTTTTTCTTCTCATGAAACACCTTAAACCCAAAGTCTAATTAAAATAGCACTAAACCTGGTGGGCACACTTATCTCCAGTCACTACAGTTTGCAATTAAATTTGGGTGAGGGTACGGGAAATCAATGTTATGTTCACCCTGTAATAAGAACATAAACACTTCCATATTAGAGGATTATTTTGTTAAAATCCCCACAGGTAGGCAGGGGATTCTTTCACCTGTGAAAGAACAAAACATAGCAAAGAAAATAGTGGGAAGCAAAACAAAAAACCTCTTTGCCTCATGTGGAAAAGGTATTTTCCTTTCTTCCATGATCCCAAGAAAAGCCAGATGAGGACAGAAAAGAACAGTATATATACATGTGGTCAAAGCAACAAGGTCAGGGTAAAACTCAGAGCCATTTTGCCTCTTTAGAACCACCTGAACCAGGCTTGTTTCAGTGTATTGATACAATAGATAATAAAGACACAAAGAAGTCCATGTTGGCATCGAACACCTTCCATCTAGTTTTGATCATCAGTGAATGCAGGAATGTCTTGGGTGAGGCTAGTGGGACTTCATCACCTCTGACCATGTGAGAGCTTGGCTGATTGTATTCTCCAGACAGAAACTGCAAGTGTCTATTTTGGGGCTTTTAGAGAGTGAAAAGCAAAAGTGAGATATCTGTGGGAGACATTCTGCGCAACAATAGAGACTGGAATCTGCATTATAAATGTCCAATAGCAAGGAGTCTCACACTCAGCTGCAGATCTGCTGATACCAATGCCATCACTGAACATCACTGTAGTTAGAGACTTCATTGAAGAAACCTTCCCTTCCTCATGAAATTTAGGAATTGTATAAAGCAAGAAAAGAGCTTCTCCTTACAGTATGTCATTTGCAAAGAATGACTCTCAAGTTTCTCCTCCAGTTCCCTGTTTGGACCAGCAACTAACTCTTTGTGATCACTAGACTTGTTTACATCTGCTTTTCAATTTCATTTTATTCACCGTCGTTTAAAACAGAATGAAGTATTTTCATTTTGGATATAGTAAAATTAGATGGTTTTATTTTTCCAGACATATGACTCCTAAAAATGTATAATGTTGGTTTAAAAAGCATTCATTGAGTGGGAATGACATCTCTGTTGGGTCTTGGCTTTTCTTGGGGGGTTTTGGTGAGCAAGGGGCAAGGTACTGGGGTTTTTAGAACAAATTTAAATATAGAAAAGTCCTTAAGAATGTTATCACTAACAATATAAGATTGCTTTTGCTGAAAGAGATTATATTTAGGTTTTTTCCCCTCCTTCTTGATATTTGACACGTTTAAAGACAGTATAGCTGTTTTCCCCAAAACATAATCTGATTGGCATTTTTCTTTCTGTGTGGGTTTATTCTTCCCTTTTCAGAGGAAAAAAATCTTTATGCTTCCCCGCCCATTGTTTTTGTTCTTAAATAAGGAAAAATATTTTCAACCATGCCAGTTACTCCATCCAGAGCGACCACCACCACAGAGGCACCCCTCATGAGGTTAACAAGACTAAAAAAAGGTGTTTATTCACATGGAACATCTTATAATAAAATATCAAAACTGGATGTAGTCATTCAAATAATTTAATTTTGTTTTAGTCAGTTAACAAGATTTCAATGCTGGTTGCCCTTTAAAAAGCAGTTATTCATGAAGCCATACAACTCAGCCATCACAAAAGCACTAACATGCTTGGCTTTCTTTTATTAATGTTATGTGATTTGTTTTGTTTTGTTTTCTGCTTTGCTGATATTTCAAGAAAAACAAAGTGATTGCCATGTGGTACAGTCAGTCCTGGAACAGCAGCATAGACTTTTATTCCCAAATTCTGAGAATTTTTTTAGATCTACGCAGCAGCCTGTATTTTCTCTGAAGGGAATTATACATCTTATGGTAAGGAGATACAGTTTCCATAGTTTGCCTATTGTATGATACTTGGCTGTAAGAACAACAAATTGAATGCTTGTCCTCTTTCTCGTGCCCCTTTCACCTTGAATTAACTCCTCTGGTAAAAAAAAAAAAAAAAAGGGATGGCAGGAGAGGTATAGAGGGGGATTTGGAGGAGAACCAAAAAAAGCCATGGCAGAGAATCACAAAACTACTCCATTTCATGTTTCAGAAAAGTCAAAATCACCAAACTTCTGCTTCAGACACCCTCTATTGGAAAGCATCAAGTCTATATGTCTGCTCCTGAGCATGCAGGAGGAAGCAAGGAAGCATGAACATTTAAATGCCAGAAAAGACTGGTATCTATGCCATAAATCATTGTCTTGCATTTCAAGGGAGGAAAAGATTTGATGAACAAGTGCACCTGACTTTTTTGACTATGAGAAGCAAAAAGGACCCTGTTCAAAATTACACGACAACATCCCCTTAGCATCACACCAGACTTCGTAAGTTTCTCTGGAAAGGTACAAGTGTCATGTACTTTTCAGCAAGTAAAAATTGGGACTGAAATGAAAAGACTTTACTATGATACACACAAGCAGTAACCTGACTTATTTGCCCCACAGGTGGGAATTTCTTTTTGGAAATTTGAATTACATATCTTTAAAATAAATCTGTTCATTTTGTGTAATTCTCACATAACAAGTATGATGGGACAAATCTGTTCTGCGGTTCTAGGTGACCACAGCCAGAAACTGTTTGTTTACACAATGCAGAATTTTGTTCCATAAGCAGATCTCTTCTACCATTAAGTTATTAATTATATATTGAATATATTCACTCTGGGCTAAAACCCCTATGCAGCCTGATTATCTTAATTCAGTGGTGGACAGGTTTGCTCTTTAAGGAAAGGGTGAGAACTCACCCTCCAGAAACAGATTCTGAGCTACACTTCTGAAATCTTGGTCCCCATTTTCATCATGATGAAAGAAAAAACCACTAAATTATCTAAGTAATGATGGATCTACTATCACTGCTTTAAAATCTACATCCCAATGAATTAGTTGGAGAATGCTTACCCAGCCTTTTCCTCACATAGCAGTGCCAAGAGATTTTTAAAAGACTGAAAAGGCAATTCTATCATGCTTCAATATATAATTAATTCTTTTACTTTCCAACTCCCAAACAAAATATTAAGATAAACAGCTTGACTTGGTATCAGGCATTGTTCATCGTATGCTCCCCTTTACAATGCTACAGCTTTCACAGTTCTGTTTGTCTTGCATAATGTACTGTATGTGGGGCAGTGAATTACATTCCTTTCTGAGAGACCATGCTGAATTACTATTTCTTTCCCAGGACTCAGAGGTGAATAATTGCACCTGTCCTCCTTAAGCAGACAAAAGGCATTAAGTAGCAGCCAAATGGAAAGAAAGATTTAAAAAGAAAATCACTTTATAGTTTGGCAGGAAAACAACTCAATCCAACCTTTCACGCAGCTGTATACAATATGAGGATTTCTACAAGCGCAGCTTCTGAAGAAAATGAAGTCTTCAAAGAGAGACTGCCCTGATAACAAAGCAAAAAATTGAGGTGCTTTCTAGAAGTTTAAAAGATCCTACTTTTAAAATAAATCATTGACAATATAAAAAGAAGGGGAAAAAAAAGCGCTCAATGACACATCTAAGTGTCTGTGGGCAAATGTTCTCATTTACAGGATACAAACAAAGAAATAAAGTAGGATGGGGGAACAAATAAAACCACATGGCTTTTCCAAGACCACACAGAGATGCAGGAGAAGAACCTAGCACAGAGCAGAAGTGAAGATGCTGGAACTTCCTGACAACCTTGACACTATGTCACAGGTTCATGTTATCATTTAGGTTGGGAAAGACCTTTAAGTCAGAGTCCAACCGTAAAGATTTTGTGACCATGCTGAAAATAAAGGCTGAGTTTTGCTGTCCCTGACTGCAAGCAGCTGGCAGAGAGATCTGCAGCAGCTCTGGTTTCAGCAGAGCAAGCCATGCGGGCAGGCATCCAGGGACAGGTCACCAGGGCAGAAGGACAGAGCCTCAACAGAGCATTTGCCTTTGGTGCCAGGAAATTCCTAGCACCTGACCATGCCAGAGGGCTAATGTTCAAAAAGTTGAGAAAAAAGCATGAAAGGTGAAAATACTGTAGAGAATCTGTGCAAAGACCTTTGTCGTATTTCCAGAACCTTACAGTTTTTTTTTTCTCTTGCATAGAAGCTGACTCTATACCCAAGGACGAGAAGTATTTGTAAATAAGTGGAAAAATATTCTGCTCCTTGTGAAACCTAAAGGTAGTCAGTCTACTTGGCAAAATCCAGGCAGTCCATCTTACAGCTAAAAAGGTAAATGCCATGGAAAACTGTATTAAAATATTGACAGCCCCCAAATAAAATAAAAGCAGAAAAAAAGGAAACAAAGGAGTGATGCCTTGAGGGGAAATGCCCTTGCAGAAAGCAAGTCTCTTTTCCCAAAAGCACAAATGTCTGTATTTGACATCCTTAATGAGAGCCTGATACAGCATAGAAGAGACACATTGGTGGAAAGCAAAGAACATAACTAACCATACCTGCTTCCAGATAGAACTTTTGGGCTTCACTGAAACATCTCCATCACCTTATAGTAACAGGCTGTAGAACAAAAGCAAACACTGCCTAGTTATATACTTGGAAAAATACAGAAAAGAGAGAGGTTTGACAGATAAGGTACCAACTTGGAATGAGTGAAAACCAAAGCTTACTGCCATTATTTTCCTCCAACATCTGCAGGACCTTGGGTGGGATCTCTTTCAGTGCCACTGCTTCCCTTCCTATTTTACGTCCCATCTAGTTACATGCCTTGGGACAGGGACTTTCTTTTACAATAGTTTTTATACAAATCTGAGATCAATAGAGTCCTTATCAAGGAAAAAGTCAACACAGCACTGTGATATGTTGTTCCCCGGATTTCAGAAACAAATAAAGTCTGTTATTTCGTGGATCTCTGTTTTTCCTCTCAAAAACTCCAGCTCCCTCCTTCAAGAGTGATGCAGAAATACCTTCCACACTACACCTTCAGTCTCCTCAAAATAAAGTTTTCCCACAGAAACCTTAAAACTGGACAAAAGTAGAGAAATTAATGAAAAACTTGCCCAAGACTGACACACAGGTCACAATGTCTCTCAAGACTTTCTTTTAGAGGAAACCTAGCTAATAAAAACAAGAGCAAACATTTCAACAAAGGTGACAAAGATGAAAATTTAGATTGCTTAATAAATTAAGCATGGTCATGCTTGGAACTCTAGGATTTTGATCTTTTTTGTGCTCTCAACAGAGTGTTTAAATCACTGGTGGAACATATGTCAGAAATCAGCAAGGGACAAATGATCTTTGGTCAGCATTTGGGTTTACAGTAAAGCAGCATTTGAAATTTATCAAGGGTAAAAAAACTGAAATGTCATCAAAAGAACATTTCAATTTTGACAAATCAATATTTCCCACAGACATGCATTTCTTCCATCTCCCTTTGTAAACAGAACTCACTGTCAACAGTGCTGCTGAATAGCATCCCTGGTGTAAATAAATCCTCAAGGCAAGGAGATAGGTCTAAGTGCAAAAGGAAAGTTTCAGCCCTTATGCCTGCACTGAATTGGGTGGGTTTATATTAAATCAATAACCCCAATTAAAATTAAGACAGAAGAGAAAGAGTCCATCAGCAAAATGATTTGAAGTAGTATTTGCTCAGACTAGTCCAAAACTCTTCACCCTTGGAGGCTGCAATACAAGGAAGTTGCCTGAGCGTGTTAATTATTTAAAATGAAAGCAACACAGTTGCTGGCCTTTTGCGATAATCAATCTTTCAAAAAGTGTCAGGTGTCTCCAAAACATGTGACAGGTTGGCAGTTTGTAGCATCTACTGTCAAGCCCTAATACCAGGATTTTCTCTGGAGCCTGAAGGAACTCATCACCTTTACTAACAAATCCTAAAGACAACCTGTCTGGCTTACTGGAAATGAGATGGAGAAGCTAAATTAGAACCATACACCTCCTATTTGCTAAATTAAAACAGAAAACCAAAACAAACACTGGAAGTGTGTATATACATATATATAGACACACATTCACAAATACAGAGAGAAGTGCATATAGAGATATGTATAGGTAGATATATATCTGTAGATGTAAATTATAGACATTTACTAAGATCTGTATTTACTGCCTCCTACAAGCCTATATTACAGTCTAAATTTAGGGAATTTTCTTCTCTTAAAAAAAAAAAAAAAAGAAAAGAAGAAAAAAACAGCATCTGGTTTAGATTTTTAAAGTGTATTAAAAATACCATTTTTCTGTGTCTTCTTCCACTTTAGTATGCAAGAATAAAAAATGTAGAATCAGTAAGAAAATTCCCACAGAGTCTGTTTATAAACAAAAGTTCCTATCTCCAAAATGGTTGACTTTATTAGCATTTGGAGGTGATGAGAAACTTTTCAGAAGTAGTTATTTTACCAATAAATAAGTGCTGTGGATATATCTGTATAAATACTTTTGATAATTTCAAAGATCTCAATTATACTTCCCATAAAGAAATCCTTCGTGTTGAAAATAAGGACACTAGTTATACACAGGGTTGTGTTTTGGTTTTTTTTTTCCAATCTTGGTAGCATTAATTGTTGAGAAAAAAATATTTTGTCCTGTGTTTTTTTGCAGAAAATTTGACTTTTTTTCTGTTAAATAACACACAGGAAACAAATCAATAAAAGGCACCAACAAACATCAATATACAAAATTCTTGATCTGTTAAGATTAAGAGAAACAATGACAAAACACAACATGTTCAATGTGTAAATAAGGATACTGGAAAAAAATAACATTAAAACAACATTTACTCATAAAACCCAGAATTCTGAAACCAAACATCTCTAAACTCACTTACGTGGAACTTCTCAATTTCCCCAATTGAGAAATACTTGTTGCGAGTCAGTTGAAGGATTTTGTGTTATCAGTGCTTTCCCCTCTGAGAGGCACTGCCCTTCTGGAGCAGGGCATTCAACTTCAAGTTGTAATTGCCATCCACCGAAAGTACTCCAGAAAGGAAAAACTCACTTGGTCAGCCCGAACTACCCGTGGGCAGTGGCCTTTCACACACTCCACAGATCTGGCAGGCAGCATCCACAGCACTGTCCCTTCGCAGGAGCCAAGCAGATCCACAGGCAGCATTTAACACAATTATTACAGCATCATGTACACATTTTTGAATAAAACTACTCTTTGAGGTAAAATACAGTTTACTACTTCGGATAGAGTTCTATATTGCTGGTGACTTTTCCCTACAACCCTTCACTAAAGTTCCATTTCAAAGCTTAATACACAAAACGAATACGCTGGATAACTCAAAGGCGGAATCTAAAACACATTGGTGGATTTTGTGATTATTTTTTTTTAAAGGCCTGGCCAAGTTTTAATGGGCTGTCACACACGAATTATTATGAAAGCACTACAATGAACTGAGCTGATAAGCTGATCTGATCAGAATTAACTGCATGTGATTGCTGCTTTGAAAAGCTGGCCTAAAGAGGCAGCATTGAAAGCAATCTCACAAGTCACTGGTACCGCTTGCCTCAGCTATAAGTAAGCACAGATGGTGAGAAAAGTTAATTAAGAGACATATTTGTTTGGGGGTTTGAAATTTCCACCCTCTCTTCTCCAAAGAAGCCAAGCCACAGTGAAAATGTGTTTTACGTTTGCGGCCTAATAAGTTCATGTTTTTGAGGCTCTGTTCCTGTAGATGGAGGTAATAGATAAACAGAATAAATAATTTATGTCAGTGGTTAGCATATGGATTTGCAGCTGATCACTAAGTAACTCACTGCACCTGATAGCTGCAACATCTCGTCAATTAAAAATATTCCTTTCTCCACAATCCTTCATTACTTTTCTCCTAACTGGCACAGCTTCTCTCTCATAGCACAACTGATACCTAGCAATGGAGATGTCATCCTTTTAACTCCCACTTTAATGACTGCCTCTTCATTTTACACTCTCACTTGTTATTGCAGAATTTCATAAGGAACATGTCAGCAACTACATAAAATAGCTTCTGGTGATCCACTTCTCTTTTACTTCTGGTTGGGAACTTTCTTTCCTACTTCTTTCCAGCCAGAGCTTGATCTTTCTCCAGATTAGCTAATGGGGGAAAGCTGGGGCTGTCACCAACTTTAGAAGATCAAAAGACATCCTTTATACATTATCTACTGTAAGACTGTGACCAAAGTGACTTTTGGCAGATATTTTGCTCAATGGTCCTTTGACAGTGTATAATTTCTTGGACCCATTTCCACTTTTATTCATCTGTGGCTATTATAATTACAAGGGCCAGTAGCACCAAAAAAGTATTGGCTAGAGAATGATAGGGAGCAACCTCACATGAGAGGTAAGAAAGGGTTAATACTAAGGACAGAGAAAGCCAAGACTTCAGAACTTCAAGAGTAATTGAGGTTCTTAGAGAGACACTTCCAATTCATGCCTACTGTACTATTTATTTCTTTTCCCATCATTGCTGATTATAAGGATGTGCATGTGTAAAAAGAAGTTTCTTCCTCTCTAATCAGACCAGCTCTACTCCACGAATCCACAATCCACTGTTCGTGACATTACAAAATGAATCAGGCAAGAGGCTCAAGTCAAACCAGAAAGTGACAGCTTTTGTTTAAACAGATATCTCAGAAATTAGTGATGACAGGATTATACTGCATAAGCATTTCACTCTTAGCAATGTCTCTTTCTCTAAGGAGAGGAACAACAGAATTACTCATTGGAAAGATCTTAGTATTAAAAGAAAATACAAACCAAACCTGATTGCTGATCTGTTCTACTTATATTTCTAGAGAAATAAAGGTCTGTTCTGAATAGGACACCCATGGTATGTATTGCATACTTCCTGAATTTAAAGAAGGATGCTTCTTAAAACATTATCTATGCATTATAATGTATGGTCACATCATTTATGGTCTATCTTGTGAATTTGGTATGCATCAGTAAACTGCTTCTGTCAGTCTTATTTTGGTGCTGTAAAACCAACTTTGAGTAGAATATCTCACAAAAATGTGTTCTCTAATTAGGTTTACATTTCAGAGAACATGATCACATCAGAAAACTAGAGATTGATAATCAACTCCAGCCCTGCACTGAGAACCTTCCTATACCATTCTGCAAAGATTTTAGCCAAAACCTTGATCTGTGTTTTATATCTATAAATATGTATATATACACATAAAACTAATAATTTAGCCATTATATATATGTATATGTACAAATTGATAATTGTATCTCACACCCCCAGGGTGGTTCCTAAACATGGCATTGTCTAATCCCATAAAAACGGCAGGTTTTCTAATTTTATAGATTATACAAAATAAGTTGTTAAAACAGTCAATCACTGAGAGCTCACTACAGATGTTAATCCAATTTGTGTGGTAATGATCAGAACAGTCAGTTTACATAAAGCATTACAGCTGTGCAATGCTGCAGTCCAGCAGCTCTGTCATCAGCAATGAGGCTTACCTACCTGGAACTGGAAATTTTTCCGATGGACTCTGCATAGTCATGCTGACAGTGAGTAAGCCCTTCCATTAGACTTGTCCACAGTGACAGCCTTGCTCCCTTTCTGCTTTTCTATCCAAGGATTGTCAGCGGAAATGTGTAAAAGGAGCTACAGCTCCTTCTACTGGGTCTTAACGTTTCGAAGATTAAAGATTTGAGATCCTACTAGGGCTTGCAGAAGGGAGTGGAAAAATGTCAGTAGTGCCTCATAGTGCTCTGCATCACATTGGTTTTTTTTTAATTCTGCTTTTCACATTCCAACTAACAGCATAATTTCAGAAGCAATCACGCATTTAAAGAAGCCGTCGAAAGAAGTCTGGGGACAGACTGTTGGAATGGGGACTGCTAAGAAAACTGATTGTCTGATCCATATATGACATCTCAGATGTAACAGCTTGTAAACATTATGTGTAGAGCTCCAAATAATAACTCTACAGATTTAACCAATCATGCTTTGAAGGCTGTCACTGATCTAGTGGAGCATGACCAAATCCTGTTAGAGTGAAGAATAGATTCTAGCTGAAAGTCTTACATACGCTGGGTTGAGTATCTAGATAAGGATTTCAAAGACATTGTGCATGCTACAGAGATGTGTGCACATGGAGAAATTAATGCACACAGCTAAATTCGTCATCCCATGGGCATACAACAAAGGTTTCAAACCCTGTAGGGTAACACACTCTGTAACAGTTCTGTCTGCTTCATCAGAGTGTATCACATGGCCAAATTCCTTCATAAGTAAGGACTGACTTTTACAAAGGTTTTACAAAGGTGAGCATGGCAGGTACCTGACACTGCTACATGAATATCCAAGAAAAGCATACAAGGCTCTCTTACAATTTCAGCTGGAATACTCCAAAGCTGATGAGATCTGTGTTTGTTTGCTCACTTTACAGATGTATTTCTTTAAAACAACAGTACAGTCTAAGTAGTTCATTTGTTAGAGTTCATTCAATGGACAAGATTTTTGAAGATCTGTGAAATTCTATCATCCTTCCAGCAAAATGTGGAGAAAGGGAAATGAAGTGAGTATTTGAAACTTTTGAAAAAGCATGGGTAGGAAGCCTGTGTAGATGTGAAAGTGCTCAAAGGACACTATCACTCAAAGGTTCCTGTCTTGCCCAGTGGGGATAATCAGAATTACTTTGTCTATTTTTTATCTTCCTGTGTGAAGAAAGTTCAAGAGAAAAGCATGTTAGGTGACTAGGTGTCTTCTCCTATTCTGAGCACTACATGCTGTATTTTTCTGGCTGAAAGCCTCTGAATGTAAATGCCAGGAGAATTTCAAGTCCCTAATATCAAAAATAATTTAGTGTGTAAGGACCATCTACCACATTATCATTTATATTAGTATACACAGATCCCACAGGGTATCCTGCTTCCCAGTATAGCTAGAAATTAGCACCTTCTTGTTTGTTCAAAAACTGCAATGCATTGTTGACTGAGATGATATGCAGTCTGTTTTTCCCTTAGATAACTCAAGAGCTGAAAAATTACCCTGTTTAAACAAACTTCCTGTTCTTTTCTTTGCTAGAGTGGAAAGACTGTTTTAATCAATGATTGCAGCACTATGGAAGAGAGATGCCAAGAGTGCTCTCTGATAAAACAAAATAAAATCCCCACCTTTGGCTCTGATATACTCAGGACCAGCCAGAGTCATAAGAGTCTCTTAACACTGCACTTTGTAAGATATTTTTTCTTTCATCTAGATAAAAAAAGAAAAAGAATTAGAGAATTGATTTTTTTTAGTTACATTTGGCCCAATTAAAATGAATATTTTTTTGTCTCCTTCAGCTTTTGTCCAAACAGTAAAGAAATCCAAAGCTTTTCTCTTGGTGCTGTCTTCGGGGACTAATATCTTTACTTCAAGGACAGATCCAAGTCCCTGACATTTGTCTGCCTTGAACTTGCAAAGCACTTATAAGTTTGTTAGCCTCCAAAGTGTCAAGGAACTGCAATGATCTTTAGACATATTCCATGTAGGAGGTTTTGCAGAAACAGCTTCATACAGCTCTACAACCTACAACTTGTTCTGGTGAACCTGTGTCAGATGAGGGCAAATAAAATCCTCTGAAGTATAGTAGATATCCTGTTGAGCACATAATACTGGGAAGATTCACGAATGAAGGAGCTGCCCTGTACCCTGCTTTTATTCTTGTCATTTACCATAAAAAGGTTGGTTTGAGCCCAGATTAAACAAATCCAAACAAGAAACAGGAGCCAGACTAATTCTAACTTTATCATATACAATGAAACAGATACCCAACCAAATATTAAGGCTTTTTTTTTTATTCTTAAAAACTTGAACTTCATTTGATGCTGCAGAAGGGAGGAGATGAATTTCCTGGAGTGCCTTGCCCAGGCCCTGCTTATGGACTCACCCTCAGAGAATACAGAAGTAGGGGAGGTACACAAAAATTGTGTCATCACAGCAGTAGGCACTGCAATGGCAGCTAACCTGTTACAGCTTCTTACCACCAGCTTAAGAAATCTGTTCAATCTCTGCTGAGTAGCCCTGCAACAGAGCTCCTCAGGTGAGCCGGAACCAAGAAATGTGCCAAGTTTTGTAAATGTTTGAACCCAGGGACACTGAGGGCAGGACTAATCAACCAATCTGCAAAAAGGTTTATGCAATTCTGCACATTCTAAAATATTTGCTTTCCAGCAATCAGATAAATCAACTTCCAGACTGATGTATCATTTCCAGTGACTACATATTAAGATACTTAATGAAAACAAACATCGTACAGATTGTATATGTACAACCTACAGATATTGTACTACAATTCCAGTGGAGCTACCCTCAACTTTTGTCTAAACAAAGGAAAAAGGAACTGTGGAAGTAGCATGAAAAGACTGAAATTTCAATTCAAATTTTAAGCTCTCCTCCAGGAAGTACAGCATTCTTCTTGAATGCTCTTTTGCTAAGCAGAGTCAAAGCTTGAGTCGCAGAGGGGATAGTGTTTATTCTAAATGATCAAAGTTAAGGAGCAGTTAATTATTTGAATACCCACAGTTTAAGATAAATTAAGCTGTCATGGGACTGTTTTTGAGCCGTCATTCTAAACAAGGAAAATATCTGTGCCCTTCTGATGTCAAATTCCTTTTATTTCTTCACAATAGTTTTTATCATTTTCAATGACACCATAATGGAAGTGAGTAAACAGAAGAATCCATAGAGATGTTTAATTTATTCTGAGAACTCATCATCTCAGAAAAAAAGATTTTAGAAATTTATTCCTCTCCTTTATTTCAATTACCATGTTAATGTTTTAGACAATTCCTAACCCAAACTTTGGGCCAGAAGTCTGTTGGCAGATAAAATAGCAAATCTAAATCAAATCACAAAGATCTTGCAATAGGGCTGCATTGCACGATTTCCATTCTGTACCAAAAGCTGCACTTTCCCATTTCCCTACTGGAATCCACTATAGGATGGCAAAACTTCACTATGTACACATGGCAGGAGGTTACCATGTTATGTCCTTTAAGAAGTTCTTAACCAAATGTCCAAAGCTAAGTTCATATCCACATATTAACACAACAAAGTGTGGAATGGGGAAAAAAGGAAAATTTTCCCCATTAACTCTCTTGGGGTCTTTCAATACCAGAAACCACATGAATGAAAGAGCTCTGCTATAAGCAGTCAACAATACCAATATGACAAAACTCAACATCAGCCTGTAGTTGTGATGCTTTCATGACTGTCAAATTAAAACACACAACAACACTGAGCCACCCTTCCCCATTCTTTTTGGCCACCAGTTCATTCAATTGTAGAAGACCAGTAGTCTTTGCTTAGCAGCAAGATTGCATGTTCACCACTGATCACATTAATGATAAAGTGCTGAGTCTAAACAAATCTAATGATAAGAAGAGATGCTCTCCTTCTCTGACTAATCCACACAATTTAAAATGTCTGAAATAGGAGGAATAATTCATTCATCTTACAGGGTCACCAGAGACAGAAATGAGGCTATCTGTAATACTGTTTTTCAGACTATATTTCTGACACCAAAACCCATGCATACAACAATAATTTCATGCAAGGAGAAAGAATGCTAAATGTACAAAAATATGTGTATTTGTACTGAGGCATAAAACTTTCACATTTGCTTATGTCTAAGACTCATTCTAACATATTTTTTAGAGTTAGGGTTAGTACATGGGAGCTGTTCTGACTGGCATGGGACATAAAGACTGCTGGAGAAGGGTGCTGAACCATCAGCCACTGAGTGCCTCCACCGCCCAGGGAATCACAGAGCTCATTCAGGTAACTGCAGAAAAGGTTTTCATTACTTACAGCAGGATGTCCAGCACAGTAGGTGTAGCTAGCATGAGACTGGTAGTGCAAGCTTGCTCTTGGAAAGGTGTATGTATTCCAAGCAGGTTGGCTGCTATTCCACTGGGAGCTAAAGCCAGGGCTCATGGTCACTCTCGATTTACTGTTTTGGTACGTTCTCACTGTGGAGCTGGACTATCAAAAAAGAAAGAAATGCAACGTAAAAATAGCTTTTAGGGTAGAATACAAATAATGCAGCTATAAATCATCATTGTGCATACATATAATGCCACATGGTCTGGAACTAACTTGAATGTTTCCTGTAAGGAGCTGGGAAAAGCAAAAAATTGATTCCATCAAAGATATCAAGGAAAGAGCTATGTCACTGTAAAGCCCAAAAGGAAGACTGATGACTGGTAGACTTCAGGCTGGGATATAAATCAAATGGACAATCCATAAGTGATAGAAGTAAGGGGATGTTCTGAAAAGTGTAGAAGGTACAATTGCAAGATTAATTGTAAAAACTTCCATATATTTTTATTATATTGACATTTATTGAACAACTGATCAGCTATGGCCATTTTACACTAAATGGCAGTTTGGGGCCGATGTTTAGATCTATTTCTTGAAGACTTGAAATCCCGTCTAGTGGCTAGCTAAGGCCGAGCCATCACAAAGCTACATATCAAATAGGCAACCTTCTAAGCACACAATAAAATTTCATGATGTTCTAATTACTTAGAAAAAACACTCCAAAATCTTGAATTGTTTTTCTAAAAAATTCAATAATTTCATCTGAAAGTAACCTGGACTACAGATATGTAAGTCACACCCATTCTTTCTGTCCTTCTCTCATTTTACTTTAATTGCAGCTTTCTGCTTCTAGTCCTTGTTTTGTGAAAAATATTCCTAATAAACATCTGCACTGCTAGGGGTGGTTTATTAGGGCAGCAAAATAGAATCAATTTTCAAAAGAGTAGGAGATGCATAGGAGTGGATGCATTTTTAGCAGGTATTTAGGTTGGTCTTCAAAGACATGCAAATGTACTTTTTATTCCATATTCTGCTCTTCATTTGGGTTTTGCTTGCTTTCTTTTTATTGGAAAAGGTGTTCTAAATTTCCCATGCAAATTTACCTCAAGTAATTGTAGTTATTATAAAACTAAACCTATTCTTTTTAGAGTATTAAATTTACAGTGACCTTGTTTATGCAGTGAAAGCTCGAGAAATATGAACACAAATAATATTTCTTAGAAATGCTTATAAATGTCCCTGTTAGCAAATTGATGCTATCAATTTCAAAAGCTATACTCAGGAATGACACTTCATTTATTTTTACCCCCCTTTCAAAGACAACTTTTATACATCATACGTGTAGCATTAACCAAATATCAATACAGGCCACCATCAAACAAGGTGTTTCACATGATCCAAAACCATCCTTACCCTGAAGTGCTCAAAAGATAAATGAGAAGGTCAGGGAAAGGATGAAAGAGCAGAGTCTGGTGTAGAAGCATGGAAAACAGCTTAATGCACATGACTTTCAGTTTAATTTCAATGCTTCATCTCAGTTTCATTGGGAGAGAATTAGAGAAATGGAAGGAAAAGAGGACAGAGAGAAGACATACAAAAAGGTCTCAAGGACACATTCTAGCTGTAAAAATATATATTCTGTAGTCTTTCCAATTTTTAATACTCTACTTAGACGAACTGCTGCAGAAACTACTGGCCGTGCTGAACATGCCCTCTTAATTTAATTTAATTTTCAAAAGTTCAAGTACACAAAGTTTGCCTCAGTTATCAATTTTTGTATAAACTTTAGGTTCAAGAAAAGGCCAAACGACTTCCTGCGTATGTTTATTTCCTGTGCCGCCGATTAGGAAGCCTGAAAAGAGCAGCTTCCGCTCACCAGCTCTCAATATCTCGACAGATTCGCCTCCCGCCCCCACTCCTAAGAGAAGGATTCCTGCGGTGTGATTTCTAAAGATTTAACTTACGACTAGCTGAACACAAAGCGTATGAATGAACACTAAAACCCACACTAAACTTTCATTAGTCACTGTGTGTGACAAGTGGTTACTTTGTTCTTACAAAAGGCTTTAGGAAAAAAAAAATATCTGCCCCTACAGTTAGAGGGGCTTATTTGAAATAAATCTTTTTGTATGAATTTAAATCATGACAAATCAAAGGAAAGAGGCTATAGCTAGGAAAAAAAAAAAAAAAAAAAACAAAAAACACAAGAAACCAAAACAACTGAGGAGTTTTAATGTGGGGTTTTTCTTTTTTTTTCTTTCCCCTTTTACCCTCTTTCCCCAAGGAGCAGAAACTGCATTTTCTTTCCTTTGACGTATTACTTATCTTTCAGATCACTCCTCAAAGACAAATATTTCTTTCTGGGCCTTGGTAGACTTGCTTCTACATAAGAGATGAAGGCTAGATTTTGTTTTGGCCACATCAAGTAGGTTTTTAGCCCTAATGTACCTTTCCAAGTACATTTCTCCCCTTTATAAACATCAGATATTCAAGTGTGGCTGCTTATTAACTCCTCTTGAGAAATTGATCCCCCATCGAATATTCTGTGAACACTGAGCTATTCTATCCCAATAATAACTTTGCTCCTTCCTATTATTTCTGATGGGTTTTCATTGTATGGACCAGTGGAAGGTATCTGTGGCTGATGGGATGGAAAGGTGCATTGGCAGCTGTGATAATTGTTAACTGATTATTTTCACAATGGCAGTGAACTCCACCACAGCAAGGAGAGGTGTGCTACTGGCACTACACGGATGTGCACAATCCCTGTTCTCTTATGCAAGAACAGGAGCAAAAATGAGCCTGTCTGTTACACAGCCTGCCTGAGTTGCTGGACAGCCTTCTGCCTGGCTTTTGTTTGTGTGCCACACAGAACACCCTCCCAGGTCTGTCCCCATGCTGGAGGCACAGTTCAGCCCCAGTGCTAAATCCAGGCACAGAGTTGAGCCCCTCTGCTCTGTTTCTATTCCTCCATCCACCTCCTACCCCATATGGGGTGCATTAGGAACAGTGAGGCATTCAGGGCACCAAGGATGCAGAGGGTGTCCTAGCCGTGCAGATCTCTCGGGACACAGAGGCACAAAGTGAGACCCCACAGACCCCACTCCCACTCAGGGTGGCCAGGAGCCATGAGGGAAAGGTCCCTGAGAGGAGACCCCTCTGCCCTAAATGGCTTTGGTTGGGGACCACCATGTCTGAGCCCATAAAAGCTGCTCTATTGCTGCTGGATCGCCTCCAGAAAAAACCCAAAACACATAGCAAAACAAAACAAAAGTCAGTGGAGACACTCAGGATAATTGGCTTTGAAATCTTGAAGAAATACAGGTTGTCTGCCAGAAAATAGAGATCTCTGCACCACCAGGCACAAAGTCCGAGGACAGCCTGGTCCCCTCAGGTAGTCGGGGAGCAAGGGTGTGAGACCAGGGACTCCAAAAGTTGATGGTTTGATTTCAAGGTGCCCTCAAAAAAACCGCTGCATATCATCTCTTGCAGCCTTCTCAGCATAGTGAAGAGGCAGCTGTGGGAAAGACACTGGACCAACTGGGAGAGCTGGAAGGGGACAACGGTGCCTGGGGGCAGGTGCCCAGGTGCTGGCAGTGCAGGACAGCCCCTGCCAGGCGAGGCTGGGGCCATACCCTGCCATACACAGCCGGTCCCGGCCGGCTCCCGGCCACCCACACACTTCAGGGCACAGCCAAGCCCTGCGGCCGAGGCAGTGCTGCCTCTGGGAAAATGGATTTTGAAAAAAGCAAAATGCTGCCTGGGAGTGAGGGAAAAGTGAGAAACATGCCTGCGAGCACCCAGGGGAGAGCGGGAGGAGGGTGAGAAGGCTCCCCTTAGCCCCTGGAGAGCCCACCTGGAGCAAGTGTGGGACAGGATCTATGAAGAAGCCCACACTGGAGGAGGTGGAGACGTCCTGAAGGAACTGTGGCCTATGCTAGAGCAGAGGATGAGCATGAGGAGCAGGAGAAGGAGAACATCCAACGTCCTCGGGCCAGCAGGGATGGGAAGCAGGCTCAGGCTGAGGAACAGAAGAGTGAAACTGGGCCTGGGAAAGACAGGGGGAAGCAGGGGTGGGTATTGTCATAATTTCCCCTTCCTTCTCACTATGCCAACTTATTTTAACTGGTAGTAAGTTATTTTTCCCATGTGGAGTCTGGTTTTGCCTGTGAAGGCAATTGCTAAATGATCACCCTGTCTTTATCTTGACCCATGAGCTTTTCCACTTTATTTTCCACTCCTGTTTTTTTGAGGAGGAGGAGTAAAAGAGCCTCTAGATGGGTGTCTGGTGGCCAGCAAAGGTAAACTCACCACAAACTGGCAGGTCTTGAGGCACGTGAGCTTCTACTCAGGATTTAGAAGTGCGTCTCTTTCCCCTTAACTACTGATTCTGTCAAGAAAAGGAATCACCTCTCCCAGTAACCCTAATGTCTTATTTTAGGTTGTCAGTGGCAGACCACCACTGCCACTTCTGAGACAATCCAGTCACCTTTTCTCAGAAAACCTCTGCAGAAAATTATCAGATTAAAACAAACAAAATCCAATACCAAACCCAAAACAAACCCACAAAAACTTTTGCCCTCCTTGCTATGTCTTGCCAGAAACAAGAAATATTGTAAAGCAAGGGGAGACCTTTCTTTTCCTTGAGTAAGCCAGTCCAGTACCTTTATACCCCAAAGGCCTAATGCAATATAAAATTGAATGTCTAAGCATATTTTAAAGTGCAACTTTTTTTTTCCCTGTGCCTTCATTTCTCTGGTTTATAAGTAGGGATAATCTTACTTTAAAACTTTTAGAGTAACCTTTTCCTTGTGTTTGTAAAAGATTTGAGTATTTTTGGACATAAGCATGACTGAAGCGGAAAGTGTTATTAGTATTATTAGTACTTCTTGAGCTTAACTGCTTTTGGTTCTTAGTTCTTGTAATAGCTGATGTGTGAAGTCTAACAGTGGAAAAAATAGAACATAGTATTTATGGAACACTTTTTATCATCAAAGCACTGTGCACATTTTAAATAGTGGCAATATTTTTGACTGGTGCAACATTTCCAACTTTTAAAGAAGTTTATAGTGGATGTAAGAACTAGCAGCCTCTCCTTTCTATTCATATGTGAATAAAGGACACCCTTTGACTAGGACATGAAACAAAATTGATAGCTCTGACACAGCCTTAGTCTTCATGTCATCACACCCATGCCCTCCACTCTTTTGCATTAGTGTCATCACGCAGTAAAGTAACAGGAAAACTGTGTGCTAACTTCTGAATTTCTACATCATGTCAAGTGCAAGATTTACTACATCTTTCAGACACCTTTCTGCCAAACATTCCAAGATGCTATGATTATTATTGGCTTTGGCACTCCAAAAGAAGGGAGAGGCTCAAATGTTCTCCTCCACACTAAATCTTGGCTAACATTGACTTAAAAAAAAACAAAACCAAAACCAACAAACAAGTGGGATTAAAGAGGTGTAAACATCTGAATTCAGCCTCCCACTTCCTCATCTTTTAAAAGCAACTTTACAGAGCTATGATGTCATTTTCTTAGCCCACACAATTTGAGCTGTTTTCAGTCCCCTGGATTTTGATTATGGAATGGTTCTGTCTTCAGCTGCATCTTCTTCTTTCTGAAAGGAATTGTGATTGAAAGGGCATCCACCCTCTTACCATATCCCTTCAAGGGATTTGACATCCCTTATTTTGGATGCTAAAATGATTATAGAAGATGGGAAAAGCCAAGGAGAGAAACTGGCATTCTGGAGATACTGCTTCCAGGAACTCTATATGCCTGTATTTGGATCAGGCCATGATGCAAAGCACAGTCCTGTGCTCTTAAAAGTTTGGATGCTCTACAAAATACTACTGTTCCCATAGAAATCAAAGGTTTCCTATAACCTGTAAAAATAAGAAATGAAAATAGCTTCCTTGGAACATTATTGCATGAGCTAAAATGTTGCGGCGTTTTTTTACGCTCAGAGAAAATATGAAACTGGCAAACCAAATCTGAAGTTAGTTCATCACAAAATCCACCTGAGGAACCTTAAAGATTTGGGAAATTGAAGAGCAAAGGGGTTTTTTTCTTTTGGGGTTGTTATGAAAACTAAATATGGAAGATATTGCAGATTGGTTTTGGGGTTTTTTTAATGGCAGGAAAGAGGAATTTTGTGCTGCTACTTTTCCCAACATAATCATTCACTATAGCTTGCAAATCTTTTACAGTCTAGGGCCAGATTCCATCTGTTTCAGTGAGAAATGAGTTTTTAATATTTGGCCATTGCAGATTTCAAGTTTATCAAGTTTGTCTCATAACCTTTAAAAAAAGCTTCAGAGACAAGACCAAATTTGAGAGAAACATTGTTTTTCCAGACATGGGATTGAAACTCAATATGCTCTACCTGGAAAAACAGGATCAACTGAGAGAAATAGCATTCCACTGAAACCACAGAGAAATGATGAGGCTGTATTTCATACCTCGGCATACACGTAAGATTACAGCTCATCCAGTGGATCCAAGAGCACTGAGCGCTTGCCCACATCGTGCCAAAAGTCAGGATGTGCAGCCCATCTGCCCCCTCCCAGTAAGTGAGAGAGGAATGCTCTCCATGGGATAGCCTTGCTTGGCAGGCAGGCTCCCTGCCAGCCAGGTGAAGGGGACCCAGGTCTCCACAGCTGGAATACTTACAGCTGGGGCCCTGTACGAATGCTAAGTTGAGAGACTTTTTAGGATAGGTCTCAAATAACTCAAGGAATGTAGTCCAGAAAAAGAGTTTGCCATTCATTTTTTTCCCCCGGAGTTATTATGCCTTGAAAACAAAATATATATGGCTTTCACACTTTCTGGTTAGAATTGCTGTCATTTCCAGTGACAACGCTGTAATTCATGTTGTACTTTTAACTGCTACTTGAATCCCAAGAGCATTTTTTTCCTGGGCAAAATATGAAACATTGCTCTTGTAGTTACAAGAGAGTGAGCAGAGGAGCTGAAAAAATGAAGACCTTCACAGCTTGAGGAAGAGGCCATGAAGAGGTTGGTTTTCTGCCATCTTAGTATCCACACCAGGGACAAAGAATTAGTAGTAGGAGATAGGCCAGTTGTAATCCAGATTAAAGCCTTAAAATCTCTTGGCATCCTGTGTGGGACACACAAAAAATGTTGCTGTTATCTGGTGGTTCTCTAAGCAAGAGATCACTGGGTTTCAGTCAACTTTTGCACACACACCCCTCTCCAAAAGCACTTCCACCACCAGTTCTCAGCAGGCAAAGCCAGTGCAAAGGCCAAGAATCTTAAGAAATTTTCCTGTACTTCAAACAAATTTCTCTAGACTAAGAAAAGGAATTCTGCATGCATAAGAGATGCCTCTAATGGTTTTGTCACCCATGTAGTACCAAGCCACAGGGAATGGGGACTTTCATGCTTCTGGACCACTCATCTGTATGTCTTCCTTCCACAGGAAGAAAAATGAAAGGTGACTTTCCAAAAGGTATGTTTTTTATTTGTTTAACCTTGTTACCTTCTTTGTACAAAGTAAACTGGGATTAAAATGTATTTCTGCTAGATGGGATTCTTTTTGGTCTAGTTTAAACCTTTGATTTAATTTTAAACACAGTGAATATCTTGACTCCAAGTGAGGCCATGTCAAAGTTTTTTCTGTTCAGAATATTATTTAGTCAATGTATTGTGATAAATTTAAATCATAACAACCTCAGAAGGACATGACCTTGTAATGGTAGGTCATTAAGTAATTATTTTCTGAAAATAAATCACACTGGCATTTGTTAAATTTACTCCAGCCTTTTTAAAAACATCACGGTTACAATTGAAGCAGTGAAGCATGGTGTTAACCCAAGATGAGCATGAGCTGAGTGTTTCTAGTAAACTCTGGTAAGATAGCACTGGCTAAGACCCTTTCACAGATGACCTGAATACTTCTGCTTTCTAAAGAAGTCAGCCACATTAAAAAGAAGCACTCAATGCAATACTCTTACGAATGCATATACAGCCAATCTCTACAGAGTGACTGGAGAAAGTGATGTTCTTCCACCAGCAGCTGTTAAGCACGTAAGCACAGAGTCAAAGAATTTGTTCTAGATCAGAAAGTCTATTGATGAACACTATTATTAAGGACATTTGTTGAAAACATACAAAACACATCACTGACAGATCTCCAGAGTAATATTTTTACAAGGTCTAAGAATACATGTTTCATATGTGCCTGTTGCCACTTTTAAAGGAATTTTCTGCAAAATACACAGCAGTATTTGGGGCTTATAGCATTCCCTTGGTAAACCACAGAATAAAACAGGGTGCTGTAAAAATTGAAAAACAAAATATTGTTATAAATATATTTCCTTAGCATCACATTTCCAAGTACACATGGCTCTTCTATCAATTCTGCTGTAAGTCAACCAACCACTTATACCTACATCTTATTTTTCTGTGCAACACTATCTGCAACACAAGTTCAGGAGCTTTACAGATTAATGACTGATTTTAGCATTTACCTGTGTGCCAAGCTGGGACTTTTTACAGACAGCTAACATCTTTTTTGAAACTCATTATTTTTTGGTAGTTTGGGGAGAAAAATAATTATTCCATTAACACTTGAATTCCTTCCCCTTTTACAGTGCCCAAAGGTATTTTTCACTATGTTCTGCAGGATCTTAACATTTTTTCTGATGTATCTCTTTACTTCATGTATATTGAATTACTCCATGAACCATAAATCAACCACTGTCTTGGATACAAAATGCATTTTCCTCACACTTGATCTGCAATACACAGCTTTTTTTTTGACAATCCCAAGAGTAACAACTGGCTGACAATTTAAGCAAATCTGAAACATTAACCAGTGAACGTAATCCGGACTGAGATACCAGGGAAGAGGGATGCTTATGAACAACTGAAAAATGTCCGTGGCACAACATCACTTCTACAATTCTACCAAATGATAAAAAGTCAAATTTCTTTCCTTGGCCGCAGTAGGGCAAGTGTGGATTCCACATCACATGCATATTACAAGCTTTCATATACAGAAAATGCTTACTTTACTGAATGCAGTGCAGTTATGAAACACATTTGGCCACTGGGAAGAATTCTATAAATCCTACAAAACTAACCAATGTACCACTCTCCCACTAACTCCTGTGGATGGGCTTGCATGCTTTTGTAAACCTCACCGTGGGAGTAGGACATTTATCAAAGCTATGATGTCCTTCCCATAATGTTATATCTATTGTATACCAGGAGTTCTGCAGGTGCATGATTTATCCATCCTGTCATTAGCAACAATACCCTGCAAACAGTTTTTATTTTCTGCTGGAGAAACAAATACTCCTCCCATAAATTGTTTTACTGCTGATTGGTGAACAGGCTCTTGCTCCCTCGACAATAAAACAGCTTGCTTTCTCTGACCATGGAGTTATAATTTCCAGCACAACAATCTGAAGCTCAGCACCATTTCTTATGGAATTAAGTAATATAGGAAAATTATAGCTCACTTTTCAATATCATGCCTGAATTCACATTATCTGTTAAGCACCAACACGTTTGATCACTTGAGGGACATTACAGACAACATAGCCCTAAAGATCCAACCAAGGGAACACAGGAGGATGAAGCAAAAGGCAGATAAATAGAACAGACAAAATCATCTTTTTAAATTAAAATGGAAACCTAATATGAATTTTGCTACTTGAATCAGGATTTGCCAAAAGTTTCTGTTGGGCTGAAAATGCTCAATGAACATTTCAAAAGACAAGGAGCAAACTGGATAGCTAGGAAATCCAGAAATGAAAAGCTGTTTCTTACTCAGTGAAATCATACTTAGACAGGCCTTTCACTCAAGTTAATTATTCATAGAACCACATATATTGTATATGACACATTTGAATGTGAAAAGGCTAATATCGTCTATCTTCTCCAGTACTCAACTGATCCATTAGAAATGTAATAGTCATTCTAACAACGCCATGACTTCAGTAGGACAGACAAAAAATAAAAGAGAAAGCAGAATGAACTACAAAGAGAAAAAGAAAATAAGAAGACATTTTCAAGACCAGCTCTCAGGGTATTCCAAATCAATTTCACCTGCCTCAGATATCTGTTGAGTATCAAATACAGAACAGAGGAGCATGCACACAGGGCTACAGAGTTGTCTAGAGAAGCTGCTTTTTCTTCTCTTAATCTTTGGGCACTCATACTGGAGAAGAGAGAGATGAATAACTTATTAAAAGAGATGAGCAAATTATAACTGGGAAGTTGATTATAAACTGTATGGTTTCAGTGTAGCGAAGACTGGTTTTCCAGAATACATCAATACATGGTCACAGATTTCATTAAAAAAAAAGTAAATCTCAATGAAAAATGACACTAAAATTCCAAAAATAAAAAACAATAGAAATACCTAAGAGATAGTATGCTAAGGCACCAGAGCTTATAATATTTGCTTAGTTTTGCTTTTACTCTCCTGGGAAAAAAAAAGGCAATGAAAGGCTATTAAAATCCAAATAATTCTGCAGATTATTGACAATCCTGTAGTCTAAACTAGTATGAAGTAGACAGAGCCATCAACAAACCAACAAAAATACTATTAAATTTATGAAACACTTTGAAGGAAGGAGTGAAGGAACGGAGCAGCAGGAGGTACACATGAGGCACTCATGCTGAACATCTGACCATGCAAATCTTCTCTGGCTTTGGTCTGCACAGCATTCGGAACAATGGGACTACTTGTGACCTCAAAGTAAACCATGAGTATAAGCAAACAGATCCCTGACAAAGCTTTGTCAAAACTACTTCTTGAGCTAAACACAGTTCTCTCGTACGTCACTGTCTACTGTATGTAAAGATAATATCAGTCAAATGCTTCTAAATATATTAAAACACTTTTACTGTAAAGTATCAATGTGAATGCAAACAAGTAACCTCCCCAAATAGTACTTTTCCTTCCAACTATAAACCACTCCTTTTATTCTTACCAGCTAAAGATACAGGGCTGATTTGCTTTTGGCCAAGCCACAAGTGTTTCAGACTAGCATTTCATACTCCGTGAATTGATAAACCAAACTAACAACAACAAAACACCAATTACTTACATTTTAGAAGGGTTACTGCAGTAAGAAAAACACCAGCAGGTCTGAAAATAGCTTCAGTTGTCATGAAATTACACTGCTGAGGAAAAATAAGCCCAACACAATACACGCTGAGGGGCTCTGAGTGGAAAGCAGAGATCTTTTGAATCCTGATGGAGGGTGCTCAAATAAGAGAAGTCATTGAGCCTCAAGAGAGGAAATCCAGCTGAAGCTCCTCAGAGCCTGGCATGTGGAGCTGTACTTCTTCACTTAGGAAACACTGACAGCTAGGGGAATAACTCAGTGCAACTCAGCCTAAGGGATTTTTTTTCCCCTAGTGCTCAATGGGATGAAGAAGATTCAGATCCTTCCTATCGAACTTCAACATCATAAACTTGACAGGCAAATGGGGGGACAGAAACCTCTACTTTAGTCTTTCTCCCTGATGTAACTAGAGCCCCCTTTCATATTGCCACATGTTTGTTAAAATGTTAAAATTCAGATTTTAAAATATAAGTACAGGAGTCATGTCCAGGCTGCAAGAATCAGATGAGAAATGAACAGAGACTGAGCAGAACAGAGAAAATTACAGAAGAGAGAAGATGACCATAAACCGCAGCAGAAGGCTCTGAGGATAAACAGATACTGTCCTGTCACATTGTTCCCAGTTGGTTTAAAACCTCTGCTTTTAAAGCAAATCCTTTCTACAGCTGATGACTGTATTTCCAAAGCCTGAAGATGAGTAGAATTTCTTACCCCTCTTTAAGGACACTGGTCTAAAAAGACAAAACAGTTAACAGAAAATTAATACCCTAGAAATTCCTTTAAAAGGCTTATTTTGAATCTCATGTTTCTATGTCAGTAGATGGTCTCTGCAGCTCTGTGCTTAGAATATACATTCCAGGAAAATTTCCCATACAGTATATTCAGTCATATCTTTTGTTTCCTGACATGTGTGGGTGCCATAAGCTTATAGGACAAACAGGAAAAAACAGTAATAATAAGAGGATTTGTACAGAAGCTTATAACATTAGTTACCCTATTCTACCTGAACAGTTCAGAATGACTGGTGGGAATACTTTTGAAGATTGCCAAGAGACATCTTTGGAGGCATTATTTGTTCAGTTTAAGATATTTTTTTAAAGTTCCAATCACCTATAAGTAGCTTCATGATTATTTAAGTGCAACTTTCAGTATCCAGTGAACTTTTACATAGATATTAAGAGGGTAAGTTAATGAATATAGATATAAAAGGAAGAAATCTCATCTACTATATCTGGAAAAAAATGTTTTTTCACCTAAGGAGGAAAACTATTATTTGGAAGACCAAAAATCACCATTACCTCTGAATCAGGCTTCTTGTGTAACTTAAGCATTGCACAGCTCTTTCCCAGCCTCTGTAACAGAATTTACTGCTTCCTTTTTGCACCCTTTGGGAGAATGTGTGACATCTTTTGTCCATTCAAATTTTAATAGAAAAGTCCCAGATCAATCACCAATCATCTAATCAAGTTTTTGGTCAATTTTCAGGTATATAATGAGTATGAAAGCTTTTATGATTGGGAACAAACACAACAAAAGACACAGAAAGGCCTCCAGTAATTCACATATATAAATGTAAGTATAATTAAGTGGAATAAATAACAACACAGACAGAACAACACAGAGGAAGTTTCCAATTTTGTTTAAATCTTACGGCAGACTAATTTTTTAATGAAGCTAAAAGCAGGACCGCGAATTAGGAAGATTTAAGAAAACTAAAGGCATACAAAAGAAAAGATGAGGAAAATAAATTTGAGGAGCTGAATCATAATAATAGAGCTTTGCTTCATCTCATTCGGCTATGTATATTTACATGTATACATCTATGTCTTTATCACATAAGGGGAAAATTTTGAAATTAAAAACACCTTGTTATGGCATTTTGAACATTCTTTTAAAATTATATCTTTTAAAAGAAATATCTAGAAACATTTATTTAGGAGGAAAAGGTAATTTTTTTTTTACTGTCTGCTGTTAAGATTTTATGTAACATGAATGCAGAAAGACACAGGAAAAAAATTACAGTCTATAGCTTAAATATTGAAAGAAATCCAAATATATTTATGTCCTTATCTCCTGTAATTTTAGAAATATCTGCTGTAGACTGTCATTATATCCAAATTGTTTGCAGATACTGCTGCGCAATGGAATGGTCAGACTTAAACTGTTCAAATATCTGATGGCATTGTCAACCTTTTAACAAAATGAAAAAAATCACATGGATGCTGAATAGATGCTAGTCACATCATGATTTGAGGTTACCCACCTTTTTTTCAGGTCTACACTGACCTTTACTTAGGCCACCATACAGAAAAATGCGTATTTTCTACATTGACTGTCCTAATAAGAACTGTTAACTTAGATGGATAGATCAAATTGATAGAACATACATAAGGGGTTTTTTTGCTGCTGCCTAAAATTCTGATTTGAATCAGAAACATTGTAATTCATAAAAAACTCTAGAGAAAATATTAATTAATGCAAAACAATTTAATTGGTTGATGAAAGGCCACTTTTAGCTTAAAAATATTTTTAAGAAGCAGAAAATTTTACTCTAAAAATGTAAATATTTTCTTCTATCCCCAGATTCAAGAAAAAATATGCAAGAATATAGATGGTATAAAAACAATAGAATTAAGATTTAGTATGACAAATTTTAAGAAATTATTTGATTTCATGGATCACATCTAGCTGATCAAAGAATAGCGTATTTGTTAGATGAAGCAGAAGATAGAGTGTTTATCTGTCTCTTTAACATCAGAGTCATACAGTTTGACAAGATTCTGATAACCATTCATCTGCAAAAATTTGATAACTTTAGGAAGTGTCATTCAGGTCCTGGATGTCAGTTTCGTTCTGGATGCCAAGGTCCCAGTGCACCAAGAACCCTTAAGCATATGCACAGCTGTAAGCACAGGAAGAAGTCTACAGGAGCTCAGAGGATTTGTTACAGTACTAGAATCATAGAAAAGATTTTCATTTGAAAGACTTCGATATCTTACAGAATTGATCCTGTGCTGAAGATAAAAACTTTATTTCTTTGCAAGAACAAAAAGATGGTGGCTTAGATAGGAAAGGGGGGACTATGTTGTTTATTTTAAATGGATATAAATCTTCATGATGCAGGTTATACAAGAAAGCTAGAAAGATTAATACACTCTGGGCAGGATATTCTACTCTTATTATGCACAGTATATCTTGCACCTTGTTCTGAAGCATTTAGCAATGGCTCACAGAACAAGAGATGTTTAATGGTCTGATACGGCCTTGCTGCATCGATCACTGTGAAACAGCAATCAAAACCAGAGGGTGCATATGGCCCCATTTGATCTTTACATGAGAATTCCACTATGCTAATCTCTAAAACATAGCATCAGATTATGCATTTCCCTCCCTTGTGCTTTTCCTTGCTTGAAAATAAATAAATCGATCAATACCACTATGATGCAAAATTTCTGAACTTAAGGGAAGTCAATAGTGTTTGTAGGTTCTTGGCAGAATGCTACCTCTGTGGTAACAGGGTTGCAAATTGCAAGGAGCCCTATTGACCTTCTTCTTTTAATAAACTCATTTTTGGAAAAAACACACACATTCATTATGTCTCTTACTTCCTGGAGGAAATATTGGTGCAGCTAAGGTCTAGAAACAGAAGACTCAATAACAGGAACAAATGACTGAAATATTTCACTGTCTTGCTTCTTCCTTCAGTATTCTTCCTACTTCTATTTACTTCCTAGTAGAGCTAATTTTTTCAAAAGGTCAGTCATCCACTGAACCTTTTTTTAAAAAACCCACATTTTTGCATGAAAAAAGATGACAGACCAGAAAGAATTGGTTGTGTAATCTGTATTTAAACACTTATATTTGACTAGAGAAGCTCAAGAACTTGCAAACAAAGTGAGTAACCAACTAGCATCTAGATTTTCAATTATCACCAGCTTCAGACTATTCCTGGCTAGCCATTTCATTGTCCTCATGACTCTTCCAGTCCTCTTCTATTTCCACACACTTCTTGTGAAATTTTTTCACTTCTCTCTCTTTAGATATTGCTAGCAGTTTATAGTTAGGTCAATATATGTAAAATCCTTACGTGAAAATTTGTACCCTCATAATCTGACTCTCAGGAAACAATTTGAAGTACAAGACTAAAAAGGCAATAAAAGAATTTGAGGTTTATAATGGCTAACAAAGCCTCAGTAACCAAATGTCTGATATGATAAAATCTGCTATTATTAATTGCTTCTCATAAGAAGCACAGGCATCTCCACTGATTTTAAGAGTTGATATAAACTTTACTGTTTTTTTCCTCTTCAGGGTTCACTGAGTTATGCTGAGACTGGTATCCATGAATTTATAACATTTTTAAGAGAGATAGTGGACTTCTTTTTTAACTATTAAAACTTGAATGTATAGGTTGAAGAGAAGTTTCTCTAAGGAACAATTTGCATTTTAAAAATAATAAATTATTGTAATTGATATTAAATATTATTAAATATAAAGCAAAACAGTCATAAGCATGTCCCAGTTGGACTGATCACAGATGTTAGCTGGGAAATGAGAATTTATGCTGAAGTCCCAAACTGAGAGCAGCAACATAAAAAGTGTTTAAAAGAGAAATTTCCAAAGAGAAAGATACTCACATGTTCTTGTAAGCACACTCTATTAGCATCTTATATAAGTTTAGTGTTTTCTAAGCAAATGATCTCTTATGGCAATTTGACAAATGGAAACGCCCAGGGGTAGCCCTCTTTCCACTCAGTAATTGACAACTTTCCCAATGAATGCACAATTCAGGTTTTTCCCTCTCACCAGTACAATTTAAAGCCTACAAAGAGAGAGTGTTTGCTTTCAAGTATCCGCAAAGAAAAAGGTGATAATCTGAAAAAAATCTACAGATGACTAAACATGGATGAAATTTTGAAAATGGCAGAGAACCAGCTGGGAACACTTCCACACAGACTTGGTTATGCAAAGAGAGAAACACTACACTTGCTTAATGATATCCACAAATAACATTAGGTAATTATGAGAGCTGCACAATCACGGGACACTCCACCTAATATTAACTATTCAGTAGATAAAAACCACTATAGGTCACTGTGAAAAACAGTAGGTGTCTTTGACTGAATACTCCCTAAAGCTCAGAAAAGGGCTGAGTCATTATCAACAAAACACAAGTTTCTTCCTTTTAATTAACATTACCCCAAACTAGGGAGAAACAGGAGGAGGTGATTAGAAGACCTACTTTTTTACTTTTTCTTCCGAAGGGGCGCAATGAAGCATCAGTCTGACACCAGCAGATGCTAAATCAATTTTTTTTCCCTACCATATCTAAGAGAGAAGGTTGTTTCTGGAGAACACAGTTCAGTTGCTAAATTAATATTCACACTGTATTTCCACATTTCTACCCCGGAATGAGAAAGGTCAGATCATGTGGAGGCAGATCCGGGAGGTGGGGAGAGCCAGCCCCTGAAAGAACAGTTAGGAGAGCTATAGGCATGTCGTGTAGTGCAGAAAGTGGAAAGATCACACAATGAAGCACTTTGACTTCTTGCCAGGTACCCTGTGAAATGAATTTCAAAACCAAGTTTTAGATTACAGACGGCTTTTCCAAGCCATTGCTGGCAGGAGCACAACTGTGGAAAAGCTGTGACACCAGCAATTAGGGATAGAAGAACCTGAGATATTAAGGGAAACTTGTCAAGCAGAACTTAAATTATCTAAATATTTCTCCTAAATATTCGCCAAAAGAAGAAATAGAAATTGCTTTGGCTCTGCTTGCCTATAAATTTGCACCTTCTGGATTTATTTTTTTTAAATATTCACAGATACTAGTTCAGAACTTCTATAAACATAATACCAATTCACGTCTAAAAGCATCAGGAGCAGGGAGGCTAAAGATAGAATTCTTTTAAAATATAGCATGTGGTGTGCCAGCCACACAGTCCTATGAATTTCATGTTTGTCCTATCTGTCCAAATAAAACACACTGTGAGCATCTAAGCAAAGCTCCTTGAATTCCTCGCTTAATGTTTGCAAGGAATCCAGTTGAAGGAGTATTTGCTGAAACAATTAAGTTGAAGAAAAGAAAGCATACACATTTAATGAGTAACAAAAAAGGCAAACTACTTAAGTCCTGTCTTAAATGACCCTTGTTATTAACCATTCATGGGGAAAAAAAGCCAATAGTAATTCACATTTTAAAACCTCATGTAATGTCTGCACAAATGCTAGCAGTGCCATCAGAAACGACCACAGCAATGAAAAGAATCATATAACTTTTCTAGAAAACCCTGAAAATTGTAAAGAAAAGATGCATTGAATAAATTATTTCCCAGTACTTAACAGAAAATTATTATTTTTTCATAAATGTGAATAATTCACCAGCTAATGAGCCTTTTTAAAAGTAAGGCAGAAACAGTTCTATAGTCTCCAACACTCAATGCCAGGGACAAAAATTATTTGGTTCCCTTTAACTGCCAACAGAAGATGCAGAAGGAGTTAAATATGAATGCAAACAACTGGGCTGGCTCCTGCTTCCACAGGGTGAATGAAAAATTGCCATTGGCACTGTTTCAGGCAGGATTTATTTCTAAAAATATCATCCTAATGTACAGTACCCCTCTGATGGCTCCACCAAGCTGCTTGTCACTGTCCCCAACTCCTTAATCAGGTCTTCTAGGATAAAGAAGTGGAAGAAAAGATGTCCAAACAATGCTCCAGACAACACGAGGTTAAAATCACATAGTTCCAGTTTGCTGCAGGAACTATTTCAGCTCTCAGCAAATCTCACATAGCACACAGACTTTGCCTTTTACTTCTCCTGCTGGGTCTAGCTAAGGATTGAGCCCCATAGCTGAATTTTGAGTATCCTTAAAGTTTGTGGATCACAAATTGTAACAGATGTCCCTGCTGTGCAGGGAGTTTTGTTTAAAGGTCCATCTGCCTGCAGACTGAAATCTGGGATTCTTTGTTCGCATCCTGCAAAACCAGATCTTTCAGGCCACTCACCATAAAAACACAGAGATTTTTCTGAGGGGTATGAAAGATCAATACATTGCATACGTTTGTTCCTCTAAAAAGAGGAGTAGCTTGAGACTGTCTCAGGGTTTGGCAGGACACAGTCTTATTCATGGTAATGTGGCCTCCACAGAACTGGCTGTCTGCTGCAAGAAGGAAGTGGATATAGGCACCTATGGCTTTTTTCTTTAAACCCCACATAAGGCTCTACACGTCTGGGGATGTTGCAAGGGAAGGAGTCACTTCAGCATGGCTAGAAGAAGAATTTGGGCCAGGGAGTGGAACACAGGGTCCAGAATGTGGTCATTTAGAGAAGAAAGGCAAAGAGACTACAGCACTGGTATATTTAGCAAAAAGATAAAAATGTTTCCAGAATTTGAGGAAAAGAAGAAAGTAATGATGAAATGACATGAAATCAGAATGGAAGAGAAGTGAGAGACTGTGAAGGAATGAAAATCAGGACATGGGAAGAGAAAATATCAGAAAGGGTACAAATAAAAAGAGAAACAAAAAGTATTTACTATGCAATTAGATTTCATGCGGAGATGCACTCAATTCCTTCCTCTGACCAGCTTACAATACCACTTTTCAGAAGAAATTCTCCACACTCCCCTCAGCACATGAAGGGGGAGGGCTAGTGGGGGGAAGGGCTTCTTCACGCTCGTCAGACGCCACTGCTGTTTTCCAGGTTCTCCCATGAGATCAGTACATTTTGGGTTTTGGATGAGAAACTTGCAGGAGTGAATGAGATACTTGCATTTGAGCAGAGCCAACCCCAGCCTAGGGGTTTTCTGAGCAGGCATTCACCATACTCTTGGGAAAAGAAGCTCCTGTTTCCTTCCTTGCCTCCTCAGCTCACTTTTAGCCCAGCAGTTCTATGTTTCTTTACAGAAGTAGCACCTCACTTGTCTGTACATTCTCCAATCACCACCAGGTTCCACTGGGCCTACTTCCATCCTGTTCATCTGCTAAGAGCATGAGATTATCTCTCACTCGTAGGTTTAATTATCTTTTTCTCAGTTTATCTCTTTGGCAGCCAACAGGCAGGCCCACAAGCTTGAGAAACGACTGTACAGACAGCCAAGAAATTGTTCTACTTTTCCAAACAGTCTCAAGTGTTGTCTTTGCTTAGGTCAGACCTTCCTAAAAAAGTCTTTATTGGCCTTCCTTCGACTCCTCTACCAAGTCATGCATAACTTCTTTGCAGCCAGCTTCCTGCCTCCTGGACCAAGCCCTGCATATGCAGTCATGTCCAACACAGGCATGCCACTCTGTTTCTCTCCCCTGTGCAAGCTCAGAAATCACATATCTACAGATGTGAAGCCTTGAACTGAATACAGCAATTTCACAAAATTGACCAGAATTCACAGATTATGACAATGTTCACTTACTTGAAACTGGTTGCAAGTCTTTTTGTATCTTCAATTCTTTGCTATTTTAGAACAGTGTGTTTTGCCTCTACTTAACAGCCAAAGGAAGTCAAAGAGTGCATCTTCGAGCTATTTCAGAAAACATTCGGCAACAGGAAATATATTTTTTCAGACACTTAGAGGACATCTTTTCCATTGTTTTAGAATCTGGCATCCTGTTCACCAGTTTAGAGGTAATCTATTAGAGAACTCAGAAAACAAACACTATTACACACCTGTAAAGCTGAGTAATGCTATTCATCAGCACAGGATTATTTTTTAAGATACATTTATATATTGAAACCTAAGAATGAATTATTTTTGTACTGACATCTTTGTAAAGACAATAGGTATTGGTCATAATAACCACAATCTGTTTTCTCCTGTAAAAATATCACAGGTTCAATATTTTCTGCATAAACTATTACTTTATTTTTTATGGAATGCCTTTATATTTTGTCAGAAATTGGATGTCCACATTCTTTTATTACTAGCAGAATTAGAGCGACCGGTCAAGTCTTCAACATGGCATTCCTAGTTTTTCATGTATCAGTGAAATGTTCTGTACCTCCTTTTCGGGTTTATTCTGTCATTTTGTCAGTTTTCTGCACTGTCCTCTTGTTCACATTTGAAAGACCTGGAAGTTTTCTAAATTCTATTAAATTTACCCTTTTTTTCCATATTGGACAGTTCAATCTTTACATTTCACATTAGATTCCTATGTATAGTGGTCACAATTTGTTAAAAGACTTCTTATATGGCCCTATCAGTGACAGACATTTATTTTTCTGCTTCAAGTACCTATTTAAACTATTTGCTTTTAACTCATGTTGTTTGACCAACAAGATCTTTCACTGCCTATCTGTGACTGGACCTCCTAAACTGACAGTCAAATTGTGCTTGGAGAATTTTTAATGGGCATTCTGTCCTACTGATAGCTAGAGAGTTCATCCTTCCTCCCAAAGAAAGGCTCCTCAGGCAGTGCAACCTTTAATTGTTTCCATAGTCATTCAGTGTGTTCAAGACCCAAAAGTTGTCATACAGCTCCATTTCCCATTTACAGGCATGCTGAAATAGGGTGAGATTTTCAAGTAAGGATTTTTTTCCCCCAAAAATAGAATATGCACACAAAAGCAGACAAAGAGAATGCATGCCAAAGAAGAAAAAAGAATTCGCTCCACTCCACTAAAAGAAACCAATAAATGCTTTTACAACAACAGTGAAAAGCTAACTGGGGTCTGAACTTGCTCTCACTAATGTCAGTAACAGTTTGATTCAATGGGAGCAAAGTAAATCCCATTAGAGCCTTTTACAAAAAAATCCTAATAAAAGCAGACACTACAAAGTAAAGGCCCTGTTCAGGCCTCTCTTACGCCACAGCCATTGTAAAGCCACACCATCATATCTGGGGTCGGCATTCAGAGCTGGAGCTTTTCAGTCCTACCCTTGCCACGTCACAGAAAGCTGAAAGGAGATGTTGCTCCAAAGTGAGAATTGCAAGTCTCCCCTGGCCGTGGATTTAATGCACTATTGTTAGGTTTACATAAGACCTGGCTGGGTCCCAGCTGTGCATTCCCTGACACTCACGCTGCCTGATTTATGCTGTCTTATTTGGCTGGTAACAGAACCAAATTGGTGACTGGTTTTGAATGAAGGCAATTAGGGTGCTTGATTGGTTTTGTAATTTGGAGAACACTACTCCAGAGTATAAGTCAATTGTGTAGAACTATCCAGGTCTTTAATCACTGGTTTCGCTGTGCAAAGAGCTGATACTTTACATCATCTGAAATTTATACCACCTATAATCAATTCCATTCTCCCCATTACCCCCCTCCCCCGCCCCCTTATTGCTTCTTCCCCTGCCCTGCACCTGGCAAAAACATTACATTTTACTGAAGAAAAGGTTAACTATAGTGTGGCCAATTACTTCAAAGGTATCACCAAATTTTATTTGCAGGGTCAACCAAGTATATGGGGGTAATTATCTTTACAGAGCATCTGACAGCTGTTGTGACACAGTTGTACAACACTTCCTGTTAGAAATCTGTTGGGAAGAACTTCTTCAAATTTGAGTTAGGATAAACAAGAGACTTCTCTTTGCAAATCCTAGAAAGCAACTTCATCAACAAAGACAACAATTTTACATAAGTCTCCTGGGTTCCCCCGGAAGACTGGAAATTCTCTATTCAAAGAGTTTTCTTTCTGAATGGATAATAAGATGATCTGCAGGTTTAACACACAAAAATCAAGCCAAGCATAGGACAGGAAATCATACATAATTTGCTGATGTAACCATATACCTTTATGAAACACAGTTTCTTATTTAAATATACAGGCTTCACGTATTCCAAGGCTGAGAAATAAAATTGCACTCAAGAGTTTCCTCTAGCAATTTTTTATTCTCAACAGTGGACAGCAATTGAAGAGTACATTTACAAAGAAAAACTCTGAAGAGTTACATGATATTCTAGGCAATATCTTCTGTTCCCTCATTACAATCTGTACTCCAGACATTTATTCAGAACAAGGCTGTGTCTGCACAGCGGCTTTCAGATCACTAAGTCCCAACACTTTTGGGCCAATGCTCTGCTGAAAGTCTCTGCCACTGATCACTGACCACCACGGAATTATTCCAAACATTTACCTGAAATGTCAGTTCATCTTACACAATGCTGTAAGCAGATGTGAAGCACTAAATTTCACTTCTCAGCAAGGCTGCATAAGAAATAATAAGTGCTTCACTGAAGGGTGCCACAAAACCCCTGGTCATCTCGGAAGATGTGAGGCAATTTCAAGGCTTTCCATAATATGCCCTAATTTTATTCTCCTCATCGAAAGACCTAGCTATAGCTGAGCCCTGAAGCCCCATGCAAACTGACCACCACTGACAAATTACAGTTTGGAGATCCCAAAGTTTTATTAGTAGGTAATTAAGTAACTAATTAAGTTTTATTAGTAGTTAATAACATGTGGGGTTATGTATCTTTGTACAAATTCCCTGCATACTCCCTTAATTTATTGTGGTCCTGAAAGTTCTCAGATTTTAATAAAATCTGCCAAATAGAAGCAAACTCTGGTTCCCACTCTCAAGTAAATAGCAAATCTTACAGATTATGAGGCAGTAATGAAACTGTGTCAAAAGGTTTGTATAGCATGGACTAGATGATGTTAGTTAGCTGCATTTAGTATTAGAGTAACCAAATTCTATTGTAACTAAAATGATCCTATTCCTGGAAATAAAATATAGAGGAAAGAAGAGAAGCATCAGATTACTGTTTTGTTTCATCACTTACAAGCAACAAGGAATAACTGAAAATTCATTATCATCCTTTGGTACTGTAAGCAGCTGTGAAGTTGCTGTGTGATTTAAACACCCAGTCATCCCATTACACCTCACCAGAACACTACTCATGCTATGTTCAAGAAGAGTGATAAATTTGAACTTGACTGACTTGTAGCTGCTCACCTAGTAACATTCACATGCAATACTACACACAGAAGCATTTATTTAGACAAAAATTGTTTTTACTACTTCAACCATTGTGAAATTACTAGCACATATTTGTAATAATCCCTAGGAGCATTCTGGGTAAACCCCCACAAACTGGACAGATGCTTTGATGGAGTTTCTCCTCCTAGGTGACCACGTTCATCAGAGAGAGTGAGGAACCACATCTCTGCCAGCTCCCCAGACCACCACTCATGCCTGCATGACATTGCTGGTTGTGCCTGGAGTCAGCATTTCAGATTAATTTGTATCTTAAAACACTTATTTGAACTTATTTGAACACTTTGTTGTGCCCATCATATTGACCTGAAAAAAGTGCTTACAGTCCCAACCTAGGCTTCCTGGGGCCAGCAGCCATGGGCAGAAGGTGACACTTCTTCCAAGGACAAAGGCATAAATGGGTAAAAGTCAGGGACCTGGTTGCAGTGTATCAGCCCTCTATGAAAAACTATGAGTTATTTCTCCTCTTGAGTTTCTGATGCAAACCTGAAGGGACACACAGCATATTTGTGACTGAAGGTGCATGTCTACAACAACTTTGCTGCCTTCCTATAGATGGAGAGTAAACTTGGGAACTCAGATTCCCAGCTAGAAAAAGGTAGTGAAAACAAATACAACAAATACTATTGCATGGTCAGGAATTCATGTCTTCAGCAACCCACATCAGGGTCCAGCAGAGAAGCAAAGGAAGGTACAGACCCTTCCAGTGACCCCCCCATTGTGCAATGTGTTTCACGTGGTTTTAGAAACAAGGGAAGAACCAGGAGCAAATTGAAGGCAAATTGGTGACAGACTACACGCCATACCAGCGGCCTTGCCGAGATAATGGAAGCAAGGCAGAACAGGATTATTTCCAAAACTGTCTCCAAACACAAGGAAATGAAGGAACAGCTCCAATTTGAAGGCCTCAATGATACCAGCCAGAAGCACAACGCAGGGCAAACCAAAGAGTATTGAGCAACAGCCAGCAGGAAGGGGAAGTTCTTCCTCCTGATTAGTGGCCATTCCAGCAGTGTATCTTAAAGGGATGATGGCAGAAAAGCTTCACATCCCTCCCTCAGCAGCAGGGAGGCTGGCTCCAAATCAGGAGATTAAGGGATCCCATCCTTTGGGGAGTACAAAGGAGGAAATAATATGCCAGAAGCCTCTTGTGCCAAAATCCTTTCTTACAAGCCCCTGTTTGGGGGTAATAGCAATTCAAATATTAGGAGTACAAAGGAATGTTGGAGAAGAGAACAGGAGGGTAAGAGCGGGTCCAAGTCCTCCTCCTAAAGCACTGGCCTCCCCTGAGACCGCAGGCTGAGCTGCAGAACTCCAGGCTACTAAGCTAAGATGTCTGAACAACATCTGGATATAGGTGTAATTATAGGAATCATTCTCTTGAAGCACATGACATTGTAACTCACAAAAGGGTAGGTGTTTCATCCTAGCACTGCCCACTTCTCGCTGAAAAATCAGACCCCCAAGAGCTGGCAGATTTAGAAAAGAGCAGTGCAGCACACTTGCAGCTGACTTTCGACCTCCCCTCTGGCCCTCCGGAACAAGGTGTAGAAGTAAGTAAGACCTAAGTTTTTCAGCCTGCAGTTATGCTTACAAACACTCTCCATGCCCCCTACTGTTCAAACCGAGTTTTACCTTCGGGCAAAAGAGCCACCATCCCACTTCTTAAAAATACAAAGAATTTTCTTGACTGTGCTGTTCCCTGCAATCCCTAAGAGCCACATTTTTCTTCACAAAGCAGTGGGAAGCAGGGGGAGGAGAAGAAATACTGCTGCCAATTGATTCTAATAAGAGAACTTTAGATGAAAAAAAAAAAAAAAAGTAGAAAAAGCAGCAATTAAAAATGCTATAGCTAGACAAGGCACCAGACATTTTAACTATTTTCCCTAAATCCTAGCTCTCAGGCACCAGCATTCTGCCGGATCATATGATAGTAATGGTGGGTTCATGTCTTCAGCTCTGACACCTTCACTAGAGATATTTCCCACTTCATCTCCAAAAAGCCTCCTAAAACACATGCTTTGCGTAGTGCTGCAAGGTGCCAAAATGACACAATGTTTCACAGGAGATGGCTAAACATTTCTTCTTGAAATGGGAGCAGGAGGACTCCCCTGAGAGACGCTGGAGAAAGCTGACTTGCAAATGTTTAAGAACCTCGTCAATGAACAACTGACTGATTCTGATTGATTTAATGAAAGTGCTCTGTACTGCTGAGAGGGTATTTACAAAAGCAGAGTTTAATCTAGTGAGACTGTGTTCCCACCAGAGCCAATGAACAGACAGGCTTGCCCTGGGCAATGCAGAGAAGGAAGTCATGCTAAAGACTGTCTCTGTGAAACGTTCCGCTGTTTCCCACCACGCACAGAACGTCCATTTGCTGACATGGACCATTTCATGTATCATGTAGCCTTTTGGGAAGCATTTATATGATAACCTCAAGAACAATTAACATAGAATTGTTTCAAATAATTAGAATAATGAATAAAGAGGTTAACTGTAAAAGATTCTGATTTCTCCACCAGCTAATGTGGAGCGAAGAGAAACATGGAGGAAGTACAAGAAAACATTGTTAAAGGTGAGTTTTCTGAGCAGAAAATACCTGCAAGGCTCACAATCCAAAAAGATTAATGGAGTTTACTGGAGTTGCAAAGGAAAAAAAAAAAAAACTGATCAAGAGCACTTACAAGTAGGGCCAGATATATTTTGGATGTATCTTGCATCATGTAAGATGTGTTACTGTACACATAAGCACATAAATGTTAAGCTCATGTTAAAAATAAATAAGAGCAATCCTAGGGGCTACTACTACAATAAACTCCCTTGTTTTAGATTTTTTTTACATTCTATGGATTACTGAAACAGTTACAATTCAAAATGAATGCATGAAAATGCTGTTAGTAACATGCAAAGGGCACACGCCCCGTATCAGAGTTTTAGCAAAGTCTTCTGAATGCTGACAGAATATTGAACAACTCATACACTCCATTAGTGCTTGAAATAGGAAAAATTGCCAAATTTCTTTTGAAAAACAAAACAAATATACTTCAGAGAAAGAAAAAGAATTCAAAAGTCAGTCAATCATACAGGCTAATATTATTCTAGATAATCAAATATTGGCAGAAGTCTTGCAAACTGACTGCTCTCTTACCCCTACCACCAGATCACTTGGGCTAACATTCCACAGGCACACACAATTACAAATACTTGTTGAGCACTACACATTATTCACCACTTCAAAATTACTAAAATAATCTTATTTGATATTATGTAGAAATAAAATGGCCCATAAAGTGTTCCACTATATATTTTTTATTTTTAACATAGGAAAAGTTCAATTTCTGTCAAAGAAGTTCACAATTTTCACTATGCCTTCCTCAACTGAAACAACTCTTGATTAGAGAGCCTACCCCACAAAAAAGCAACATAAAGCAAGCATATCTCTGGTCACTTCAACTATTCATTCTATAAATTTGACCTTCTTCAATGAGTACCTTTGACTCTTATGCGTTTCAGAGCATCCCTATCCATGGTTATATAAAGAAAAAGAAAAATCCTTTCATATTAACATCTTTCTTTCTTGTAATCAAATGTAGCCTTCATTCAGCACCTTAAAAAGCTCCAGAGTCCCTTGTACCTGATTTTCGGGTAAATGTTGCCAGTGAGAGCTCTTGTCCATAAACAGCCAGATTTTCCATGCTGCATTTCCTATCCAATAGCCTAAACAACATAACTAGTCTATCCCTGCTGCTTAAGCTTTTATACTAAGACAGTCTGAATAAAAAGTGTTAGGGCTTTCTCTGTAGGACTCCTCTCCAGCATATAATCACAGGTCTTCTTACCTGCATGATCCAAAGCAGAATTCTTGCACAGCCATAAGCGGAACAGATCTTTTTTCCTTGCTCAAGTCCCAAGACCAAAAAAGAACCATAACAACAAACTAGTACCCAAGGCAGCAAGAAAACGCATGTACTTTGATTATTCATGACAGCTGCCTGATATCCCAGCTATTCTGCTGAAAGGGGGTTTTCCTGAATCATGGTTTACCAGGGTGGCTAAAACCTCTGCCATCAGTATCCTTCTGTCAACTCTGCTCTGCCTGCATTATTTGGATGTTACCACTTCCAGTCTTCAACAGCTGCCAGGTTTGTCAGAAACAACCTGCCACAGAGAACAAAGCTCCATGATTCAGGAAGAAATGGGTAATGGAAACATTTAATGGAGTAAAGCAAATTTAATGGGATAAAGCAATCTAATGGAGTAAGCTCGTATCTTGGTGTCTATTTCTTTTACATACAGATGCTTGCAAGGGCTTATTACAAGTTAAACACTGCTTGCAATTCAAATCTGAAAATCCTCTGAAGGAAGCTTTATGGGAGCAACATGGGTGCCTCTTTTGACTCCGAAGGGAAATATTTCAGAGAGCTCATCCACTTCTTTCAATTCACCTTAACAGTGGAGATGCTCAAAAATGTGCTAATTAGTCAACTCATTAGATAGTGCTCGGGTTACAGAACCAACATTATGTAGCTCAGTTCTGGGTATTAATTCCACATTTCATTAGATCCCAAGCAGTCACTGAAAGGAAACACTTGAGGGAAGCTATTTGTACGAGCTCCCTGCCATGGGGTCACGTCTGGCTATGGAAGACATCTGTGAGCACAGAGAGCTCACCTCAAACCCACAGACACTACCAAAGGCAACAGAGAGCTCTGCAGCCAGAGAGACAGCTGAAAACCAGACCCATTGATCAGCACTGAAATAAAATCTGTGCCAACTAAGGGATTCATATAGAAATATCACAATAAATAAACTAGCAGATAACTCCACTGATTTCCAAAACTACCAGATCAACACCTGCGCTAACCATCTGGGCAAAATATATTTGGATCAGAGGGACAATGAGGGAAAGGTCATTGTTTTAACAAGTACTATCAATATGCAAGAAGACAGACAAAACTAAGCAGTTACTAACAGCAAGAGATGCCTCAGAGCACACTTTTTTCTTGGCAGAAATGCCGAATTCTTTGTTTCTTCCCTTTCCTTTATTTTGAATGCAATACAAATAAAAATGAATATTTATTAGCCTAATTGCTTGAAAGCCTTTCCTCCTTCATCCCTCTTACACGCACTTAGTTTTTTATTCCTTGTCCAGTTGAAGTAATGCCATCAATAATCAAATAAAACACAATGAAGGGAGAGTTTTAAAAATAAAGAAGTTAAAGAAAAAATTTAGTTGGAAGAAACAGCAAGAGGCACAGAATGAAAATAAGTTTGGACTGCAGGAGTGGGAAACATGAAAAAATATTTTCACTTCTGATTTTCTCCCCTTTCTCCCCTTTCTTGTTATTTCCTTGAGTCAAGCATTTTCACTAGATAATCCAGTTCACCTTGAAGTGTTTTTCAGGGCAGCAGACCTCAAAAGCTTCTTTCACAGCAGAAAATTGAGCTAAAATGGACTTGTATTACCAGCATTAGTAGTCTAGTTTCATTTATTACTTTTCATTTATTGTTTCATTTATTTACACCTGGACAAAATCTAAGGTCATATTTTAGAGATCGTCACATAAGACTAGAGAGAAGAACAAGACTCAGTGGCTTTTCCTGATTCTTGCACCGACTCATCCTATGATTTCTAGACAGCAAGCAGCTGGAGCACTGTGTGATAATATGTAAGGATCTCATCGTGCAGAGAGAAAACAAGCTGGTTTTAAAGCCCATTGATATCATTAAGGATTTTACTAGGGATTATGTTACTGCAGCAAAAATTGCTCAGTTGTCTTTCCTTCTTTATCAGTTCCACTATCCTATGAACTCTAGCTGTGCAAGGAGCATCTGTAATCCTCAAGGGAAGGAATAAACACAGACCGCATCGGCTCTGATCTTTCCTAAATTCAGATTTAATGACCTTGTTAATGTTCTTGGGTTAGTCTCACTTCCTTCAAGGCCTGAGAAGCAAGAAAAGGAGAGATGGCCAAGGCTTGTTTTAGGTAAATGCAATCTGACTTTGAAAAAGCTTAACTTTTTTAAGAGCTAATGTACACCATTAACTACATCAGTAATAGCTCATGGGACAAATTCTCATGAAAAAACTATTTACAAACCAGCCAAACCAAATTTCTGAAAATGGATTTTTGCAGGAACATGTTAAGAAAGATTAAAAAAATACCTTCCTTATAGAAGTATTTATAATAAAATTATTTTTTTCAATACTTCTAATGAAAGTAACAACATTATCATGAGAGTCCTTGAAGTAAAAGACATGAAAAATTCTGCAGATGAGGGGAGGAAAAAAAGCATGTTGCAACCTATAAATCACAAACTATTGTAACATTTTGCAATATGGTATTTTTACATTAATTTGCATTAAATAACTTGAATGAAGACGTAGACACTGATCATGTGGATTTATAATTTCTGTCACAAAAAATGTATAGTAATTAGAAGTCTTGGTAAAAACTCTTGGTCACAGATGCTGAATTCAAAAGGTTACTCCTATACACCTCTTCCTGCCAGATGCAGTAACTGTCCTTTAAGGGCAGTGGCTTGCAGTTCACTTTGCATGATGAACACAATGATGAGACTAAACACTAGAGGTATCAACACCTAGCAACGTGACCTACATGACCTACCAATTATTATTGCAGTAATTCATAATAAATACATTAATTACCTGACAAAGGTCCTTGCAACTCATGAGTGCAATATATTCTTATCAGTTTGACTTACAAAGATTTAAAAGTACTTGTACACTCCTTGTGTGAAGATAGCCCCAGTCAATAGTAGAAGGATTTGGGGTTTGTTGTTTGGGTTTTTTTAAACTAGTTACTAGACATAAGTGATGGGACTTTGCTATTGCTAGTTCATTTATGTGCACAAAATACACCATCCTTTCAGGGAATTTAATGAACCATGCAGAAGGAGGAAAAGAAAATATCAAAGGAGTTAGTGACCCTTGCCCCAAAAGTAAATTGTAAAGCCTTTGTAGTATTTTTGCTGAAGCATCTTTCTATATTTGCAATGTATCTATGCTAGAAGTCGAGCTGCTATCACCAAAGAAAATTGATGTACAACTTGGGAAAGCTGATTGAGGTGTCAAATGTCCACAGGTTTAGAGAATGATTTAATCAATACAAGAGGTATAGGGCATGCAGTTTGTATTGCTGTAACTTGTCTCCTTTGAAGCTTTGTTGTTTATTTACAGCAGATTGGAAAGCTCCTCTGCATTTGAACCGACAACCAGCCCACTGAAGTTCCCATGTTAAGGTCAGATGCCACTTGCACAAGAACTTCAGAGGGTTCCATCATCCTTCTCCTCCTTTTGCAGGAAATAGCTTCAACATGCTTTAAACAAAAAGAAAACTACTCATCATTCCAACCCAGAGCTCTGGATCCAAAATACCTGAATTCAGAAGTCTGGGTCCAAATTTTGCCAGTCCTTCTTGGATATGTCATTCTTCATTGCAAGCAGGAATAAATTGGGCAATAATAACATCAACTATATGCCTAATTTTAGTTTTCAAGTATTTAAGCCCCATTGTTGAATCAAAAAGTCAGCTGTTTTGCTTAGGACAATCTTTGTAATACCCCAGTAGCCAGCTTGTGCAAATAGCATATTTCCACTGACTTAGATAAATAGTTTTAAGTGAAAATAGATCATATCACTTTGCACAGCAGTTTTGATTTATTCAAGCTGAGAATTTGAATGTAAAGAGTAATTTGGAGGTTAGGTTATTTCATTTTTTTTAACCTCTACTTATTTCCCTGCCATTATTTGTGGAACAAACTACTCATACTAAAGAGTTGTAATTTCAACTTAATTTCTAAAGTTTCCTTCACTAAAATTGCCTATACTTACTGAAAATTTTGGGGGGATGTTAATGTTTCACTTTTAGTAATCATTTTTATAAAATGAAAACCCTTCTTCAGCGTTGTATTTCGCCAGGAGACCAAAGGTAACAATAGAACCAGATTGAAGGAAAAACTTTAATTAAAGGCAGAAAAATACTCTGACATTCTAATTAGTCAAATCTAAGCCTCACAGAGCAGTGACAGGACTCTTCAGGTAACAAAAACATTGCTTTAATTTATGCTAACATGCTGTAAAATGCAGAGACATGCTGAAGAACCCAACAAATTTGACTATAATTTTCATTCTGACTGATACAACAATTTGGATAAGTGGAGCTGTTATATCCCAACAGGAGAATCAGGCACTTTGTGACTAGAGGAAGGGTGCAGAAGTGGAGGCAGGACACAGCTGCGCTCCTCATACCTCAGTAGTCAGGATCGTCCATGTTTAAAGAAAACAAAATGAAAAAAATAACCACAAACTCCAACCCAAAAACCTACGTTTATATCCAAAATCTGACATTTTATGTTAAATTGTTTCCATTTTCATATGTCATTAAAAACCAGGTAATGCTGAGAAGCGCCTGGTTTTGGGGAAGAAATAAAGAAATTGGTATCAGCAACACTTCAGTCTTCAGAAGGGTTCAGATTATCAGAGTTATTAGAGTAAGAAATACATAAAAAGTGAGGAACATGAGACTGAAAATTTACAGTTTTTAATGAGTTCCACCACGGGAAAGTGAGTGGCTATTTCATGCCAAACTGGAATTCTGTCACTAGCAAACGGCAGCGCCTTGGGACGATCCTTTCCAAGCCTAGCGGCACCTGGGCCCCAGGGTGAAGGGGCTGAGCTGTGGGCTAGCAAGAGAGATGGCCTCCAGAGTGACAGGACTTCACAAACGTCACTTACTTAAGAATACAAACAGAAGGGGCCCTGTTAGGCTCTGCTGCAACTGCATCTGAAAAAGTGCTTGGCTCTCCGGGCACCTCGTCTCACAATAACCACATACAGGAAATTGAGAAGCTACAGGAGGAGGTAACAAAAGTGATCAGGGGTGTGACATTGCTTCCACTTTGGGAAAGAGACCAAACCTGGAGAACAGGGCAATAAAAGTGTATTGAAGAAACCATGAGTAATGTGGACAAGTGGCAAGGAATACAAGGATGGGTTGCCCAGAGAATCTACTTGTCAGTCTTAAAGCCAGCAGAAGAAAGAGCTTTCTCAGGAAAAGCCCAGCTAAGCTGTGCAGCTCACACCACCCAACACTTTGGTAGCCAGAAGTATGAACAGCTGCAAAACAGATCACAGAGCAAGGATCCAGTGATCACTGTGAAGGTTAATAGCCTAGATGCAAGCTTGATCTCAGAGCCTCTAAGCCATTTATTGCCAGGAACTGGGCAAATAAGCAGCACAGCAGGACTGCTCTAGACTGGTGCTTTTCATATTCAATATGTATTCAAGTTTATATATGC